>JANSVA010083039.1:0-11340 GCA_025504915.1 Erythroxylum reticulatum
TCACAATCGAAACCACTGAATTGGTCTTCATTTCCACCTCGAATTAGATCGATGAAATGATCAAAGTTGGCTTCGTCGATGAAGTCATGTAACTCGTAATCACTAGTAGTGTTCACCAAGCAATTCCCAACTGATGCTTCGACAATCCTATTCATTATTGTGTCAGTTGGAAACTAAGAAGAGGATCTAGTTGAGTCGAGAATGATTAGACGTGTCTCGTTATAAATAGAAGGTGAGAAATACTAGTTTTTTTATTATTAAATTTCAGGTATGAACGGCACAATAAGTCATCCGTGACGTTGGAATTGCCGTTAAACTACTAAGTGGCAGAGATTAGCAAAACCAGGCTAAAATAATTGGAACTAGGTGACCTTTCTAATTTTCATATTCTACAATCCCACGACTTGTCTTGGCTATATCTTAGATTCTCCTTGAAGTTAAATTATACTCCTCCTATCCAAAATGAAAGTCATTTTAGAGGGATGCACACTTATTAAAAAAGCTAATGAAATGTTTGGTATACTCTTATTAATGGTACTACTCAACAACATCCTTTTGTTTTTTTTATTAATATTAACAATGCAATCATTAAAACATCAAATGGATAATGGTTTTGCATTATCTTCATTTCTACCCTGTATACGAGCGACTCTTCATTTCCACTACGTATGGTTATTAAAAAAATTTAAAATTAATTCAATCAAAATTTGGAGCCAAACACAAATTTAAAGAGGAAAATTCATCATCATTGCTTTCCATACTTGTGTCTCTTTGTTTCTACTTTGGATATTGATATAAAGATAAGAAAAAAATTTTAAATTAATTTATTCAAAGACAAACTTACTTCAAAAACTCCATCATTATTTCTTGACATTCAACTATGTCTATTTTATTTAACTTTGTATATTACATAATATTTAAAAAATTTGTAAAGGTACCAAAACCAAAAACTCCATTAGCTATATATATATAGAAGGAACTTTAAAAACAATAGTATATGTATTCGTAGCTTTCAATTTAGAAAAACAAAATATTGATTTGAATGTTGAAGTAACAAGCAACGAAAGAGAAGTTTCAATTGATTTGAATATTGTTCCAGTAAGTTCTGAAAATCCTAATAAAACTGCAGGGTCGAGGTTATCAAATCCGTTAACCATACCTACTATAATGTTCCATTTAAATTTGAAGCCCAATTAGGAATTCGAGCCACCGTTAACAGATGTAGGTTCCGATGGTGTGTGTGTAGAAGATGGATTAATCTTTTCTCACAATTCAGGTTATTTTAAAATACATAAAATCTTCAGTTTTATTTTTACTTTTTCTTTTTTATAATAAATAATTCTCTCCAATATTATGAATTTGTTTGGATGTTTCTTGTCATTCATGTTTTACTGCACTGTAGTTGTTGTATTTTTTAATGTATCTTTTTATTGCAGGTTGTTTCTTTTAAAATTTTCAACGCTGCACTAATAGTTAGTTTTATATTTTAAGAACATTTTTTAATATTTTACAAATCCTTTCAATATTTTTAATATTTATTTACAACACTACACTAGGAGTATGAAATATTCAATTTTATTTGTTTTCATGTTTGTATCATTTTATTTTTACAGAGTTGTTTTAAATGTTTCATTACATATGTAAATTTTGATTTTATGTTTTATTGTGGCATTATTTCTCATTATGGTGATGGATAGTTTATGAAGTGAACAAGGCAGTTTTATGCAATTTATGTTGGTTGTGTTTTTATTTCAGTATTGGTCATTTTAAAAATTGAATGTAATTTTTTTCCTTAAAAACAGATACATTGCTAGAAGAGGGAATACTAAGGGAAACAAAGAAAAGTTTAACAAATGAGAAGAGATGGGCAATATACAACACTTTATTAGAAAAAAGTGTTAATGGAAAGTTGAAAAGAGAAACAATCAAAGAGGTTGCAGAGTTGATTTCAATTCATATAAGAACAGTCCAAAGGATTTGAAAATGGGCAAAAGATACTCCAAATGTTGAAGTGGTTGATGCGTCCCATAAGAAAACAAAAAATTGTGGGCGAAGAGAGTTCAAGTTGACTTAAATCACGTTCTTCAAATTCCTTTAGATCAACTAAAGACTATAATGTCACTTACCGAATCTTTGAAGGCCAGGGGTACAAGTGTTAGCTACACGTCATTACATAGACGTATAAAGCAATGTCTTATTCAACGTCATTCAAATGCCATTAGGTCGCACTTAAGAGAAGAAAATAAAAAAGTGTGTTTGCAATTTTGCTTATCTATGTTGGATCAAAACAGCTTGCCTTATGAGCCAAAATGCGTTGATATGTTTAATGTTGTGCATATTGACAAAAAATGGTTCTATATGACTAGAAACTCAGAAAAATATTATCTACTTCCCACTGAAGAGGAACCTTTGCGCACATGTTAGAGTAAGAATTACATTGAAAAGGTAATGTTTTTAGTTGCTATGGCTCGTCCAATATTTGACGATGAAGGAAATGAAATGTTCTCAGAAAAAATAGGAGAGTTTCCATTTGTTACCTGACAACCAGCTCAAAGAAGAAGTCGAAACAGAGATGCCGGAACATTAGAGATTAAACCGATGACCTCAGTTACGAGAGAAACATAAAGACGTTTTTGATTGATAATGTTGTATCGGCAATTCAACTTAGGTGGCCCAAAGAGGATTTAAGAAAAACCATATTTATTCAACAAGACAACGCAAGGAAACATGTTGATCCAAGTGACAAGGAATTTCAAAAAGCTGGTTCACAACATGGTTTTGATATTAGATTAGTGTGTCAACCTCCAAACTCACCGAATTTAAATATTTTAGATCTCAGATTTTTTAGCGTTATTCAAGTACTGCAACATGAAGAGTGTCTAAGGACAATGGAAGAACTTATCCATACAGTTAAAAAGTCTTTTGATAAATATCCGATGAAAATGATAAACCGTATTTTCTTGACTTTACAATTGTGTATGCGGGAAATTATGAAAGTTGAAGGATCCAACAATTACAAAATCCCTCACATAAATAAAGGTGCATGGGTAATGGAGGATCATCTTCCTAGACAAATTAGATGTGATTATGCTATAATGCAAAATGTAATGAATTTGTTAACATGAGTAATGTTAAGAGATTTCATTTCGCTTTAATTTTTGTTTTTATTTTATTGTTTTATATTTTTGTTAATGTTACCTTTTAAAAAAAGAAAAATAAAATAAAATTGAAACATGAAAGAAAATAACAATACTAAAATTAAAGCAATAAAAAAACATAAAAATATGATTAAGCTACACCACAATAAACAAATAAAATTAATTAATAGAATAAACTTTATAATTTCTAGTTGTCTACAAAATAAACTTTGATATATAAATTCATCAATTGTGTTCTTAAAATACTCCTAATATTAATAATTTCTATTTTATTTATTAGAATTAGAAATTAAACTAAATAATGGATTTTATTGAGTTTATTAGAAACATAAATTAAACTAAATAATGGCTGAGTTTATTGATTTTATTGAATGTTGACTTAATATGATTAATCTCAGCCACATTCTCAACTTGATTCCATCAAATTCCATAAATATCTCAGAACTAGTAGATTTTGCTAAGTCTATTTTACATACATAAATAAATTTCTTTATATTAAAATGTAACTTCCCATTACCCATGTTAAGGCTAGAATTGTGTATTATGAGAAATTACTGAGACAATTAGAACATGCATATCATGCTTAAGTTAAATATGACATGCACATTTGTGCATATTCATATGATTGTATATGCATTCATTGTCATTTTCGGGTATAAATGAGTTATTAAATGCGATTAAAATGTGATTTTGGCAATCTTGGTGTATTTAGGATATTTTAGAATTTTTGGTAAATTTTTAAAAAAATATTAAAATATGGACCAATTATCGTGTGAGACGTGGCAACATATGTATATGACAAATGACTTGTATATGTGGTGACAAGTGGAAGACTTGTTTGAGTGACATATGTAGTGCATGCAATATAGCCACGTGGTCTGGTTTTGAGTAAGGAAAGATTACACGTAGCTTATGTTCTACTTAAGAAGTGAGTAATTAAGTCGCTCTTTCTGCTGAGAAGTATAGCTTAATCAAGTAAGTGTTTGTTGTTGATTTTTTTACGGTGTAAATATATACATACATGAGTTTAAGAAGTGTGGTTTCGGTGATGAATAAACTAGATGATGGATTTATGAAATGGGAATTGTTCAAAAACTGTATGAAATAGATTATAGTTTGAGATTTGTGAAAGTTTACATAAGTAGATGAAGAAATATATATACTTTGTTCTGGTTATAAGTTGATGTACTGTTCATGCATGAATATATGAAGTGTTAATATAAATGAATTTGAATGAGTGTAGAACTAAGGGAAAAGTTTAAGGTGATGCAATGATATGGGAAAAGCATTAAAATGAAAATTTTATAATGAAATGAAGTTTTGATGAAAGATAGAAAAAGGCAGAAAAATCGGAAATTACGGTGGAGAGAGAGAGGTATATATGAGGTTTCGTATTTTTGATGTTAAGTTTGAATTTTGGATTTTGATTCATTTTTGTTGAGATGAACTAAAAGGCAAGAAGTATAGATGATTTATGTGGTAATTGAAGGAGATAGGAATGAGGAATCTAGAAATAAATGGAAGAAAAAGAGGATGCTATTCGGTGTAGCAAGCAGGTGAAGCATGATCGCGACATCGCTGAAGAAGATCGCAAGTCACGATCATGCTTCTGCACAATCACAACCTGCACGATCGCGACTTTCAACTTTTTCCAAACAGTGTGTTTCTGAACATCCTTTGAACTTTTTGTTATAACTTCTTTACCCAATGCCCAAATGACTTGATTCTTCAACCAATAGATTTATAAGACATTGCTCTTCATCGCCACCAAAAATCATAGCCTTACGAAATAGATTGATTGATGAATTTAAGATGAAAGGTTGAGGAAACATTAGGAAAGTTTATTCTAGAGTTTGGATGTTGCACGACAGTGAGTTAAGGTCTCACAGCTGTGACTTTTTGATATGCATAGGCGTGAGTAATGATTTCACACCCATAATTAAATTAATTTGGTGTTCACGGTCGTGCATGGATGTTGCATAGTTGTGACTCAACTATAGTTGGGTTAATTAAACCCGAGAGCTTTTCCACATTGAACATTTGTCTTTCTTTTGCCTATAACTTCTTCTATGGTTACCCAATTGGGATGGTTTTTAATTTGGAGTAAACTAAAGATATAGGACTACAGATTGTCTAAATAAATCGAATTGTAATTCAATCTCTAAGACTTTCAATTTCTAGATGAAAGTTAAGGTATATTCTTAAAAGATTAAGAGAGCACTACAATAAACTACATATTTCTAAAAATATAATGCAAAATTTTATTCTCTTATATCACATATTACAACATCAGGAAGATAGTTTTCTTTGTTTCACAATTGATTTTTAATTACTGTAAGCATAAAATAAATAAAGATGGAAGACCAATAATATAAAGACATAATCAAATTAGAAGACTACTGTAAACAAAATACATCAGTCAAAAAAAACTAAAAAGATATTAACATTGAAATGAAAACCACCACGTATATTTATTTAGAAAAAATATGGGAGATAAATTCTCAACATCTCCAATATTGTTTGTTGAATCTCCTTATTCGGATGAAATTCTCCTTCCTCATAATAAAATTTATTGAGATCGAGATCTAAAACCTTCTTCTCAACTCCATTGTCTCCTTCCTTTACTTCCTTTTTTTCTACTTCATCAACCTGTGATAGCTTCTGTACTTCCTTTATTTCTACTTCATCAACCTGTGATAACTTTTGTACTTTCTTTATTTCTACTTCATCAATCTGTGACAACTTCTGTATATTGGAAGGAAGAGCTTCTTTCTCAACCATTTTCAATTTTAATTTTTTTGTATGTTGAAGAAGAGTTGCTTATAAATTATCTATACATAATTGCTTGTAGATTATGTGTATAGTTTTTATATTTAAATAAATAAATGAACATTGTTGAGAACTAAAAGGTTACAAAAAGAAACATGATGAAATGTATCAAAAAGGTAATTTGCAATAATTAGCATGTGAGAGAAATTGCATGTTGAACTGCCTTGAAAATATAATCTGTGTAATTAGGATGTGAGAGAAATTAAAGGGTAATTTTGAAAGTAAAATTATAAACATGAATTAAAGGTAACGAACAACACTTATTTTGAATAATTAAAATCCTCTAAAATGACTTTCATTTTAGATAAGAGGGAGTAGTTTTAAAGATAGAGACATAGCATTAGGAATATACCTAAAACGCGCTTCACTTGCATTTCTTCTAATAGCTTTTCTTTCTTTTAAAGTGTAAACAATTAAACATAGTCGTCCTCTTTGTTCCATGAGATATTGTATAAAAAATATAAATTTGTTGATCGTTAATCATAAGATCAACTAATTAGAATTCGTGCATGCTAAGGAAAAAATTCTCTTTATTGACAAAATTGATGAATTTTAGAAAACCTAAATAATAGAATTCTAAGTTACTAATGTAGTAAAGAGTATTGGAATAAATTGTGAATTAAAGAGATACTTTGATTTAAATAAAAGAAAATTACAAAATATAAAAAAATTAGATAATGATAGTGCTTACTTGTTTTTGTTGTGTGATTGTCTACTATTGTTTGTGTGATTATTTGTCCCTTGTTTTGATACTGGTGTGTTTATATAACTCTTTCAAATTCAACCATCAACAGTTGTTATGTAACCACTAAACTTCCAACTTACTTCCAATCATGTCCGTGTTCTTGTTAACTACCTCCATGCACGTCCAATATATCTCAACCATCCTGTCCCTCACATTCTGGATTTCTTTACCACTTTCCATGTCTAAGTTCTCAAGCAGATACACTTCTAAAATTTGGACTTTTTACTTTAGGTTAAATTAGTTGAATTTTTCTTGGACTAGACCTTCTAGCCTTTCGCAAAAATGACTATAAAACTAATAATCAAATTCTCATATATAGATGGATAGTTTTGCTTCAAGAATAAGTTTTGCTTTGTTTCTATCTAGTTCAATCCCCATATGATAGACCAAGAAATCTAGGAAATTTTCTGCTTTTACTCCAAAAACACAATTCAAGGGATTTAACTTTAACTTGTGCATTATTATCCTTTAGAATACTTCTTTTAAATTTTGGACATGGTCCATGCTCCTTTTTTATTTAACAACAATATAATCCATATAAATTTTCAATATACGACCTATTAGATCATGGAAGATAGAATTCATAGCTCTCTCATAAGTGGCTCCTATGTTCTTTAAGCCAAAAAGCATCACGATCCATTCAAATATTCATATCAATCTAAGACATCTGAAAGTTATTTTTGAAATATCATCTTAACTAAAAAAATACGATTATAACTAGACAAATAATCCATAAAAGTAAGCAATAAATGCCTAGCCACTATATGAATTAAAGAATTTACAATTCACATCATGTACACATTGTACAATTCACATCATGTACACATATTTGGGAATGAACGTATTCAAATCCTTGAAGCCATCATAGAATGTTAACTCACCATCATTCTTTACTATAGATACAATTAGCTAATGACTTAGTATATATGGATGGTCTAATGAGATCAACCTTATATAACTTTTCAATGTATATATGGATGGTCTAATGAGATCAACCTTATATAACTTTTCAATCTCTTCTTTAATATGTAATTTAACTTCTTTGGACTAACGTCTAGGAGGTTGGTGGTAAGGATGAAATTCTAGATTTATAAAAGTATATTTTCTACTAACCTTTTACTCAACATAACATCTTGGTATAGTCCTAAGAAAAATATCCTTGAATTACTTCAGGAGCTCTACTAATTCCACTATTATTTTTGGATCAAGATTCTTGTTAATAAACAATCCATGAAATTTCCTGAATTACTTAAATTTACTTCCTCAAGCGGTTCTTGATTTTAGGCCCCCAAAATCGTCAATCTTATTAGGATTTTTAGAACCTCAACTTGACTCTCGTCTTCTACTGGGAATTCTTCTTCTTCAAATACTAGCTCGACATTTTCACACATTTTTAGTTCCTCAGAATTCTCCATAATTTGCTACATTTTGAATCTGACTTTTGTAATTCTCACTATTGCCACTTCCCTTTGTGAAAATCTACTTGTTAGGTTCCTTTATAATTGAAACCTTCATCGACTGATTAATAGGTATGATGAAAATTATTTTTACAAAGAGTTATGATTCTAACCTCATCATTTCTTCATCCTTGTTTTTCAAACACTCTCTATAGGATGACCATTGAATTTGAACTAGCTTCACTTAATCTCTATATAATTTTGCCTCCATTGCATCTACTTTAGAGCAGAAAGGCTAATAATTCACCCAAATAATTTCTACCTTGTTGCCTTTCCACAAGAGCAAAAGTTGATGACTTTTATAGGGTGAGTTTCTCCAAAGGTGGTGCCTTGCTTTTTTCCAAACCTAGTGACAACTTTTTTCCATTGAAGTCTCCTTTTTAAAGTTTTAATTAATGGCATTAGATTCTTTAGATACCTCACTCACTATCACTGATGATATTTTAACACCTAAGGTGGTACTATAATTCGAGCTTACCTGTGCTAAGAGCTTGAAATTTTAAGATTAGATCTTTGCTTAAAGATTTGAGTGAATTATGTTTTATGATTTCGTCCTATAATCACTACTTTCTATTGGATTCTAGAAATCCACTTATTCTCATTCTTACCATTAGTGTTTAAACTATAATTGAGAACAAAAACACTTATACTTGAATTTAAAGTTAATGATAAATCAAACTATAGTTGGGAACAAAAACACTTAAACCTAAATTCAAAGCTAATGCTAATCTATCTTTCACAATCTTTAGGTTCCTCTTGACATTAACAAAAGACGTATATCAAACTTAGTTGTATTAATAATTGCAACTAGAGGAAATGGATCTTCATTTATCAACATAGTTTGGTCAACTTTAGTAAACAGCATAACTCTCTTGTTGATTTAAACTTGAATAACATTCTTAGATCCCCATTATGAATTTGTTGGATGACTCTATATATTATGGCACTTATAGTAATCCCTCCTTATGATTTCTTCCTTTGTAGGAATCTCTATAATCTCGTGGTAAAGTAATGAATTTTTTATGCATAAAAAAAGTTAAAGATTTCATCTATTTTAGAGGTGTCAAAAATGTATTGAATATGAGTAGCTAGTACTTGTATTTTCCTTTTGTTTCAAGAGATTTCTTCTTTAGAGCAGAACAAACGCCAGCTATACAGATATTAACTTCAGCCATGACTGAATCATATGAAATTATTTTAATGAAAAAATTTCGATTGAATTTTTTCTTCGATGTCTTTCCACTTTAAGAAGTTTTTCGTATTCAAATACTTTTTCTTCTAATAAAAATTAGAGAATTTCATACCTTGAAATTTTTCATAAAGTTCAATTTTGAGGCACTTTTGAACTAACTTCACATACTCAATCTCTAGAAGTATAATTTGACATTAACTTCTCTTATTCCTAAATCGAGTGATGAACTTGTCCACCTTCTTGTCACTTTTAGATAATTCAACTATACTGAATTTAGGTTCAATGTGGGAAAACTGAGTATGAATTAGTCTCTCCATTTCAGTCCATGGAATGATAGAATTCTTGAGTAACAAAGAACTCTAAGAGAAAGATACGTCTATTATCGAATTTGGAAACAATGTACAATTGAAATTGTTGAAAATTTCGTAATTAGTAAACTCACCATACTGAATAGTGAATCTAGCAATGTACTCAATGGTTGATGATCATCTTCACCAAAAAAATAAATTCAATTCAAGAATTTTATAGCCACCGAGATATGGATTTTCCTAGTCAATATGATCCAAATAAGGCTTATAAAATTCCAAGTAGTCAACTTGCCTCAAGCTAGGCCTATGTAGTTCTTGAACATCATTTCTAAGAATTTTCATATCAACGTGAAGTCTCAATTTTGGAGAAGCAATAACAAGATTTATTTATAGTTAAAAGGTTGTTCGCTAAGCTATAATTTGGTCCATTAGCTTCAACTTTAAATCAAAATCCCTATCTATCAAGAGCTTGAGGCTTGACAATCTGTTGGCTATTTTTAGAACTACTGTGCACATGTGCAATAGGATTATTTTCTCTTTTATGAGGGGTAACATATCATTCTTCTACAAAAGAAGAAGCTAGAAGGAGAATATACTCATCAACTTCCATTAAGTTTGATGTAGGATACCCTCCAAGCCTTTCAAAGATTTATCTTACTAGAGATGAAAATTTGAAAATTTCTCCCTAGGGACTTGTATTAGAGCGGTAGAAAGTTTCTCTACTTTTTCTATCAATATCTTGATTGCTTCAGTCGGAGAGGTTGAATTGGACTTCAGTTATAGAATTTCATTTATGTGGACAACCTCAGTTCATGTTAATATTTGGAGTGATTTTGAATCCTTGCCATATTTCTTTCCTTATTTGAGATCTTGGGTTTTGCCAATTGGAAAGAGTTGTAATAATAAAATCCATTGCTTCTTACTTTAACTTATACTTTGGCTATCTCTTTTTGTTTAACAACTTTGATCTTCTTTGATTAAATTCTAATAAGTAACATATCCTTCCCTTCTTATTGAAATTACATTATGAGATTAGCAAAATCTCAAATTAATAATTCGTCCAACTGCTCACAACCATTAGGTACCCAAAATTGCATCATAATCCCCAACCTCGATTGTCAAAATTTCAACTTTAAATTCATGTTATTGAAGCCTAATTCTGAGCCTAAGTATTTTTTCTCATGCATTTCAATTGTTCTCCATTAGCGATGATTGCACTTAATTGCGTTCCTTGAATTGGCATAAACCCAAACTTTTGATATTGATTTACTTGTGAAATTGTGCATGCTACTTGAACCAGTAAGTACGGGGGTTGGTTTTCTTTTAATCTCAGTGCAACATGTATGGTTTCAGGTGCTTGGACCCCGCTAATAGCATGAAGTGTGGTTTGCGTAAGTGTAGATGGGAGGATTAATGGGAGGAGGTTATTATTACTTTCATTATTATTTAAATACGATAGAAGATAACCATTTTGCCTAACATTTTGAGCACTGTCTAACTAATTGTTAGTATATAGATATTTTATTTGTTATTTGCAACGGATGACTACTTCATTCGAACGACATTGTTCATATATTTTTTTTTATAAGAAGGAAAGAGATTAATTACAATATGAGCTGCGAGAAACAGGTTCCCGAGAGATCCTCTAAAA
>JANSVA010083049.1:0-31988 GCA_025504915.1 Erythroxylum reticulatum
CCATATCATGTATGGATTAGCATGATGATTTGGATTTGTTGCTTCCGCTGCAAGTAATGATTTCTTAAAAGTTTTGATATCGACCGTTTCTCCAAATATAGCATGCTTTGTTTTTCCGATCCAACATATAGAAAGTCTATCGAGTTGCTCATGTTAATTTTGACAATTTTCAAAGATCTTTAAGGGCTGGAAATAAACCTTAATAAGAGCCAATTCATTCTAATGGCTAGTGCTAATATGATGGAGAACAATATCTCTATAATAATAGGAATGAAGAGGAAACCTGCTCCACTAACTTACCTGAGTCTTCCTATTACAACAAAAATAATTCAATTTTTTGAATGTTTCCTTTTGATTGATAAAATTAAGAGAAGATTGGGAGTGTGGACTAGTAAAGTACTCTCTTTTAGGGGGAGGCTACAGCTTATGAAATTGATACTAAACTCCCTTAACATTTACTAGTCCTCTAATATCTCATTGGCTAAAGATGTCATTAAATCTATAAAGAAGCTTTTCAAAAGATTTCTCTAGGGGAATTTAAATTCAGATTAACATTTTGCCAAGGTTAAATGGTCTGAAGTTTGTAAGAGTAAAGTAGAAAGGGGATTGGAATTGATTCCTATTGCCTTGTTTAATACCTCAGCCCTCATTAATAATCTATGGAATATACTTCTGAAAAAGAAGTCTCTTTGGATTCGGTGGATTCATACCTATATCTTAAAAGGAAATAGTCTTTGGGCTATTTAGATTAAGCCCTCCTTCTCTTGGTCATTGATCCAACTTTTGAAGGTAAGACCTATATTAGAACCTCTGGTGAACTGTAGGGTGGGTAATGGAGAAAAGGCATACTTATGGTTTGACAAATAAACTAGTAAGGGCCCACTAATTAGATATCCTCAAGCTCTCCAAATGTGGAGTGGAATCCCTATTAGTACAACGGTTAGTTCTATCCTTTTAAAGGGACAATGGAACATTCCAGTTGAATTGTAGTATCTTACTCCTAGTTATCAACCTGACCTACAAAAGGAGGATGTTTTCCAATATATCAAGATGATTCCAAATTCCTTTAACATTTCTAGATTTAGGAAGTGGCAGAATCTGAACAATCCTAAACTGAGTTGGTCTCCTATCAATTGGCACAAAACTCTCAGGCCTAGCATATGAATCCTTACGTGGGTCACTGTGGACAGAATGCACATCATTAATTGTGATCCTATATCCGTGTTATGTCAGATGGAGGAGGAAACTAGGAATCGTCTATTCTTTCTCTGCCCCTATTCCCAGTTTATAGGGAGAACATACAGCGGTTATGCCTTATTACAAATATAGGGTCAACGTTTGCAACATTGGAATGGCTTATGGAAAGGAATATGAGTGCTAGGCATAATATACACATCTTTATTATCTCTTTCACCTTCTCCACTAAGGAGATTTGGCGTGAGAGGAATCTTGGAAGATTCCAAAACAAAGCAAGGACAAGTAAGGAGGTACTCAGTGCTTTAATTTCAGAAATCAGAGAGTACCTTATGTTCACAACCAATTCAGACACAGTAAACCCTAATCTAGCTCTTTCATGGGGAATCAGGTAACAAATATTCAAAACGGATCTATGATCATGCCTGTAATGAAAGTTGTAAACTAGAATGAAAATAATTGGATATTGCTTGCTATCTTGTCAAACTATATAGATTCCCTTCTTCTAGGACAATCAGGTAACCCATCTCAAAAAGGGACTTAGATCATGAAAGAAATTAAAAGTTGGAAACTAGAATGGAATTACCTGGCTTGTCGTGTGTTTTTAGCATATATTTTATGTTGTCACTAAAAGATATGCCTAGATCTCCTCCTGAAGAAGTTGATGATGTTATCTACGTGTACTTCTCTATAAGATAACCTCTCTTGTACATGTTAAAATCGATAATTGCCCAACCCTAATTGGTAGGGTTGGGTGTAAGGAGAACAGAACACCTTCGAGACTTTTCCTTTTTTTCCAAATGACTATGTGTGTGTGTTTTGCTACTCTATTTCTTAGTGGATGATGTCGTTTTATATCATTTCTAAGTTTCCAAATGTTGCTATTTCATGTAATAACTTGATATTGCTCCTTGTAAGAACTCTTTTATTTATTTATTTCAATTATTTATCTTAAAAATAATGAGATAAATGCTTAATTGGACTCTAAGGCATCGATGTCACCTCCAAATCGGTGTCAAGAAGCATATCCCTCTATAGGTCTCAAAGGGTGTCGGCCTTTACCTCCCTTCATCATCTCAAAACCCTTACAACATTTCCCTAAATGACTCATAATGTTTATGCCAACAAAACAATATTTTTATACCAAAAAGTAGGGTTTTTAGGTAAGCTGTCAACATGTCATGGTTATGACTTGATGTGTCATGTCCATTACACCCATGAAACATTTTTCATGGGCATGACAACACTATCATACCTAAGAAAAAATTTTCATGGGCGTGAGAGCAGTCTCATGGCCATGACTTATTTATCATAGCCGTGAGATGTTTCTCAAGCCATAACATATGTTATTCTTCATTTCTTTTGGCATTTTCTTGTCTCCTCTTACTATAATCCTTCTTCTTCTTGCTCCATGAATACAAGTGAGTGTGAATCTTAAGAAGAGGAATCAAATATAGTTCTTTTGACTCACTTTAGTTCTTTCACTTCCAAATTGATCCTAAAATCAAATATGAACTAAAATGAATGTCTTAAGCATTTCATATCATTAAAATCTAAGTGTTATGAATTAAATGTATTAACAATTAAGCACATATTAGGGTGCAAGGGTGAGATACCCAGGAACTTTATCTTCTTCACCATATGATGACTGACTCTAACTTCAGGACCTTGCCTGCATTTTCATACTAGGGAGAACCAACAATGGTACACAATTTTTAAGAGCCGTCAAATTACTCCTAATCAATTTGTAGATTCTAGAGCTATTAATGAATTAGCAATAGTTAATCAAGTTCATGAATTATTGAACAATGTAGGATGGGAGGAATTTTATAAATTTAGGTAAATTTCATACATGGAATTAACCTTAGAATTTCTGAGTACTTTAAAAGTGGTCAATGAAACTACTACTTAGGACATAGTGAGTAGTTTAAAATTTTGATTGATGAATACACCGCATGTGATTACTTTGGATGTGCTCAATGATATTTTTTGGATTTCCACACAGTGATTTATATGGCTATCATGAAGATTTTAGGGCAAGGGAATTTTATACTCAAATAATCAATTCTAAAATAATATTTGCTTCAAGTCGGTCTAAATCACTTGCCTTAGTAGACCCAACCCTTTAGTATATCCATAGATTTCTAACTTTTACCTTAGTTGGTAGGGAAGATTGCCATGGAGTAGTTTTTAAAGTTGAATTGTTTGTTTTATGGTGTATGGTGCATGGTAAGCCTTTTAATGCTACTATGTGGTTAAGTACACATTTAATTGATATGGCTAAAGTCAGTGCAAGAAAATTAGTAGTCGGAGCATTCGTGATCCAAATTATAGAACATCTTGACTTACTAATTGGGAGAATAGTGATGTAACTAGTCGTAGGCAACTTCAGTCTCGACTTGCACTCCTGGGTGTCTATGAAAGTTGTTAAGTAGCAAGGCGATCACTATGTTCTTATCAATGATGACAGGGAGGAAGCTTCAAGTAGTAAACGAGTTTGAGTGGTGGAAGTTGATGCTGAATAAGAAGGTGACATTCCACCAACCAAAGCGATGCCTCAGACTACCCCAAATACTTTCGAGGATTACCAGTCACTAGTAACTGTAAGCAATTAAGGGCATTTAAAGCCTAATTCATGGAGTATGTAACCTAAACTAGGGAGTTTGAACGACAAGCAAATGAGCGAATCTACAAGGTTGAGGCTAAAGTGGAAGAGATCTAGAACTTCATAGCCAATTTGAATGCTTGCTTTTAACTGTTGCCACCCTCACCTTAGTATCATATTTCTATCTTTTTTTTTCTTTTTATTGCTTGTTGGTTTAATTTCTTTTAGTTTTAATGTTTATCTTTGATTGTGTTACTTTGCATCTTAGATTCCTCTTTTATTTCCTTATCACATTAGGGATAATGTGATATTTAAGTAGGGGGCAAAGGACAGTAGTAATTAAAAAATAAAAATATTGTTATTTGTGTGTTGTGTGTTTGTTTTTTCCATTTAATAGTCAGAGACGCATGGTCATGAAATAAACTCAATTGGGATTATAAATGCATAATATAAGTGAATGAGTATACTTGCATGGTTAGACTGATTAACTTGGATTTTGACTAAAAGGAAATTAGCCTGTTGTGATAGATGAATGTCACTTTTCTTTGGTAAGAATTTGAGCGTTTAAAATATTTAACACCAAATTCAAGTATTCTTTGCTAAGAGAGTTCTTTCATGATTAAGGAACTCTAGAACTTGCTTGCAAATGCTAGTTGAGATCATATAATCTTATGTAAACATTGAAATGATGAAAGCAATTAGGATTCACCCCTTTTGCTTAAAAAGCCGCCTTAATGTGGGCCTTTTTTAGCTTAACATGAAACCTTTTCTTTCTTCCCAAAATATGAGCCTTTAACTTAATTGTGTATCCTCTTTATTGTACCTACCATAAGGCCAGTGGACCATTTGAAGTTGTATTCTTGGGTTTAGGAAGTGATTGCTTGAATAAGTGCGAGGGGATCATATCATGTAGTTGGCTATTACGATAGGAATGGGTATGGTTGTACTAACTTTTATCTCTCCTCTATATTTTTCTTCTCTTGATTGCCTTGTTTTAAATTAATAAATAATTAATAAAAAATAAAGAAATAGAAAAAAACAGAGGGATGAGAAGACAATTAGAAAATGAAAAGAAAGAGGAGAGACATAAAAAGGGGAGTGCTAATCTTGTTAAATGAGAAAGAATTGAGTGTTTATGCTTCATTGTTTTGTATTATTTAAATGCTCAATTTGTTCTATGGTTTTAAACTATGATTTTCCTTTTTCCTACCCTTAGCTCAACCCCATTACAACTAAAATGAAGACCTTTGGATTGGTGTTTTTGTTTGATATGAGTAGTCGAGATTGGATTAGTAAGCAAGCCTTTGGTTGATGTATTACATGAAATGAATAATGAGTGAATATATACTACGTTTAAATGCATGAGAGGATGGAGAATGGAGTGAGTGTCTATCCACTTTTTAATGGTTTGTGAGTTGAAATGCTCATTAATTTTAGCTAAGCATGTAGAGAATAGTCTGTTCATAGAGTATTATGAGTTTCAAGTTCTCAGGTTGTGATTATTGAAATGACCATTGATGACTTTGATTTTTATTTGGTAAAATTGTTGTTTTCATTGTTTGTTTTTGTACAGTTTAGTATTCTTTATTTTGCTTAGGGACAATCATAGCCTACGTGTGGGGGAGTTGTTGTGTCTAATTTTTTTTATTTTTCTTGCATTTATATCATGATTTTGGTTACAAATTCTTGCATTTTAATTCAAATTTGAAATGATTTGAGTGAAAATGGCATGGATGTTGCATGAATGTTTAATGGAGTGTCTAGTGAATGTTACATATAAATAAGAAAAATTATGCATGAAAGAAGGAATGTTGGAAATGAATTATGAATGTATTTTAATGGTGTGATAAAGGAGTCACACCCATGACTCCCACAGACACGAGTGTGACAAATATTTTCTCTAAGTGGTTTCAACGAATGCAGGTTTTGACAGCTGATAACCCTAAACCTAAACTTGTCCTATAAATAGAAAGAAAAGGAGGTTAGAAAGGGGGGTGGAGAAATGAAACTGAAAGAGGTGGAGGCAGAGAAAAGAATGAAGAGTAAAGAACATAATTAAGTTTGGCAAGAGAGAAAATTAATAGAGAGGTGGAGCTTGAAGCAGAGACAGAAGAAATGAAACTGAAAGAGGTGGAGGTAGAGAAAAGAATGAAGAGTAGAGAACATAATTAAGTTTGGCAAGAGAGAAAAATAACAGAGAGGTGAAGCTTGAAGCAGAGACAGAAAGAGAGAGCTAAAGCTGATCTTCTGGGTGAGAATTAAAAAGAGGGAGAAGGTGAGAACAACGTCGAAAAGGTTGAGCTTAGTAGGAGATCCACCACCGGGTTTATCTGACAATCCATTTTTTTGCTCTTTCTATTTTATCTTTGTTGCCTTACTGAACTTATTTCATTTGTTGCTTTGACAATCCATTCAAGTTTATATACTTTGTTTACTGCTGTTATACTTCTTTGTTATTGTTAATGATGGGATTGAAGTATATGAAGATGATGAACTTTGTTTATTCCATGATTGGCTAATTACCTAATCTTGAGAATTAACGTAGCTAATTTAGTCAATTTATGCATGATGAAGGGATTGTGATATTGTTTAATATTTCCTATAGTGTTTTAGCTTATTGGATGTAATAGTGTGGCCAACTTTTGCATCATTTTGGTATTAAATGAACGATCGAGAGAAGAAGTTTAATATTAGAATGAGCAACTATAGAAACTTAAGTTATGAATTAGAAATATATTATCTTAATGGGTTTTGGGTAATTAGTAGTTGGGTTTACATAATTAATTTTGATGATAAACTAATCGAATCTGAAAGTTAGATTTAGTTCATTATTTGAAATGATTGTAGAACCCCATTTGTTAATTTTAACAAGACAATTATTTGGTTAATTCCTCTCAGTTATGCATAGGATATTAAATTAGTAAAGTTAATTTCTTAAGAGTTTTTCACATCGATTGATCAAATCATTTTACTTCTAGTTAAATCAGGTTACTTTTCAGTCTAATTACATAAATTTTCTGTAAAGCCTTTACTTAACAAATTGAGATAGAATGTTTAAGATTACATTTGTTTTTATTTTTATTCAAATTTAATTTGAGTGAACCAATTTCACCTCCTTGAAAAAATGACCCTGGGTATTTGACTACAATTATCTCATATACTTGAGTAAGATAGCATAGGTATTTTTAGAACTTATTTCTACAATAAAAAGAACCAAGGAAAAGGATAGAAGAGGAGAATAGAGGAGAGAAGAAAAAGGAGTTGTTGCTGCTACTGTCACTCCTAGTCCACTCTAAGTTATCTTTCTCATTCGATCTTGTTATTGCTTTCTTTTGATGTATAAGATAGATATGATGACGATGAAATTGTATTTAAGGATGTTCTAAACTCTTTTAGGGATTCGTTCTTGAATCAGTGTTAATTAGACTACTTTTGATGATAATGCATTGAATATTATGATTGTTTGTCATATTTGCATGCTTCTGTAACAAATTGAGTGAGTAAACAGATAGCAAAACGGTTAGGTTAGGTAATGAGAGTTAACAATATAATAGATCACATAAATAATCAAATTGGTAATTTATACAATGAAAGAACTTGTGTGAAGACCCGATTGTATATTAGAGTACTTAAAATCTATTTAAAATGTGGGTTGTTTTTATTAATTGAGAGATTGCAAATTCAGTAATTTGATTCAGTTAGGATTTACAATTTAGAGTTTAATGATTAGAACTTGAGAGAGAATAATCCACCCTTTGAAATTCTAGAACCAATACTGATTATCTCAAAAGTAATCAAGTTAGCATTTGATGATAGGATAAATGTTTGCTTAATTTTAAATTGCTTGTGTTAATTTAGAATTTCAATTTTCATTATATCCATATTCAATTGCTTAATTTTTTGCTCATTTTTATTTTCATTTTAATTACACTTTTAAGCCTTAGACAAGTTAGGATTTCAATATTTCACTAATTTCTCATGGGATCGACACCTCATACACTCTACTTACATCCTATGTGCTTATAGAATATTTAGGGTTTTATAATTGTAAAATTTGCTCAATAAGTTTTTGGTATCATTGTTGAGGAATTAGTTAAGATTAGTTGAATTATTTTAGTTTAAGGAATTTTTGCCTCTCTTGTGTCCTTGTAGTGCATGAACACAAGAGTTACTCGAAGTTCAAGTAGGATCACTGAGACATTAGAAATAGACATAATCTGTTTAGAGTGAGCAATCTAAAGAGCAAAATGGGAAGAGGAAATAGAAGAACCAGTGGCAGATGAATTCAATCAAGGAGGAAATCAACGAAACCAACTACAAACCCTTATAGATTTCATGAGACTAGGGATTAACGTTGCAAATCAAGGTATGACTCGACCACTGGTACAAGCACCCTTATTTGAGATTAAACTAGCCTTGCTAAACATGCTACCAACAAATGTGGAATTCTACAAATTGACTAATGAGGATCCTAATTATCATATAGTTAACTTTCTAGAAATATATAATACTTTTCGATATCATGGGATATCGAAAGATGTCGTTAAGATGAGGCTCTTTTCTTTCACACTAAAGGATAGAGCCAAGGTATGGTATCATTCTCTAGGTCTCGTAAATGTCACAACTTGGAAGTAGCTGATGCGTGCATCCTAGATAAATAATTCCATTCATAAAGACTATGAAGTTAATAAAGGAAATCACGAACTTCTAACAAACATGATGGCGAGTCGCTTTAGGCTTGGGAAAGGTATGAGGATTTACAAAGGAGATGCCCTCATCATAATTTACCCCAAGAATTCATGCTTCAAACATTCTAAAATAGACTTACTCCATCCATACGAGGCGCCATAGATGCCACATTTAAAGGATCTCTTATGAGAAAGACTGTTAAGGAAATAAGGGATTTGTTAGAGAAAATGATAAGTAACAGTTGTCTTTAGACAATTGACAGGAGTAGACAACACACAACCCTTTGAGAGCAAAAGGGAGCCATAGTTGTTGAACTAATAACAAAAATGCAAGCCAAAATTAACAGCTTAACCTGATAGTTTAATAACGTGAAAACCTCCTCTTCAGCTCCTATCAAAGCAAGTCAATAGAGATGTGAACTATGTGGACAAGACAACCACGACATCATTGATTGCTTTCTCATGTAAAATAACAAATTGCAGCAGCTCAATTATATAAGAATATAGTTTGGTCAAGGAGGAGGGAATAACCCATACTTAAGCAAGTATAATCCTTGGTGGAAGAACCACCTAAAATTTTCTTGGTCAAATAATGCAAGAGATTAATTCCAACCTCAAGGGCCACCTAGATTCCAACAGAAAAAACGTAATTCTTACACAAGCTTGTAAACATGGATTATGCTCAAAAGAGGTTGGAAGGGAAATTTGAAGAAGTAACGAAAAACCATGCCTCTTCAATCCACAAGTTAGAGGTTCAAATGAGCCAATTGGTAGATGCATTATTGACATGAAGTGAGGGAATTCTTTCAAGCAACATTGAGACAAATCGGAAGGAAGGTAATCACCTAGACCAATGAAGAGAAGCTCGACCAAGTTAAAAAGGAAAGGGAAAAAGAAAAGAAAAGGGCCAACGAACATTCCCTGCACAAAAAATGTAAACTGACAGAAATCAATGAATATCGGCCTACAATTCCATACCCTATTGTAGCGCAGAGGAAATCAAAGTAAACATAATTAAATAAAGTTCTTGGTATAATAAAGAAACTAAAACTATGACACGCTCTTATATAATCCATAAAATAGAAGTTGGTAAACCGAGAGGAACTAAAAAATTTAGAGAGTGGCGTAGTAAACAAGGAGAACTCCAATGAAATGGTAGCGCTACCACGGAAGCAAAAGATCCATGAAATTTTTACATTTCATGCACTATTGGTAGTGTCAAAGTGGATAAGGCTTTTATAGACTTAGGAGCTGGTATAAGTATGATGCCATATACTATTTATAAAAAGATGGAGTTAGGTGATATAACACCCATTAGGATGTGTGTGAAAATGGCTGATGGATTAATCTACCATCATAGAGGTGTAGTCAAGGATGTTCTTATTAAGGTTGACAAATTCACCTTTCCCATAAACTTCATCATCTTAAACATTGAGGAAGATTTGCAGACATCTATTGTCCTTGGACGAGCATTTTTAGCCACCGCCTGATCTCTTATATATGTTGATAAAGGCGATTTAACTCTAATAGAGTGGGATGAGAAGGTGTCATTTAAGGTGTCTGATGATATAAGAAATTCATTCAAATATGTGGAAGTTATCAAGAGAAATGAGTCTTGTGAAAAGTTTTAGAAGAGTTATACTCACAAGGACTAACTAGAACATCCACAAATTCAAAAGAAGAAAATAAGGAAGAAAGGTGGTAGAATGCACAGTCAGGTAGCTCGCTTACAGTTTGTGAAATCAATAGTAGCGCTACCATTATATGACTCGTTTAAACCATCGTTAGCAAAAGAAGTACATCAAGCTAGTAACATTAAATGAAGCTTTGCGTTAGAGGCAACCTATGATTTTTTAACTTTTTATTGTTTCATCTTTTGTAATAGATTAGATTTCCAATTCTGTTTTTTCTTGTTTTCGATACAAGTGAACATCTTAAAGAAATCAAGCAAGGATTTGTGAAAATTCCCAGTGTCACAATCATGACTCATTGGCCATGATCGTGAACCATTTTTGAACCTTCTATCATGAAAGAGGCCAAATTTTAAGTGTCATGAGCATGACAGACTCGGGGACTACTTCCAAACTCATTTTTTTAGGGTTATTTAGATTTTTAGGCCCAAGTAAAATCTACTCTTAACCCTAAAAAGCCCTAGGACTATAAAAGACAAGAGAATGATCTAATCTAAAAGGGCCTCCATTTTCCACTTTCGGAAAGAACCAAGGAAGAGCAGAGAAGAGGAGAGAATAAGGAGTTATTGTTGTTGCTGCCACTCCCAAACCACTACAAGTTATCTTTCTCATCCTATCTTGTTTTTCTTGCATTTGATATATAAGATGGATATGATGATGATGAAATTGTGTTTAAGGATTTTCTAAACTCTTTTATGAATTTGTTCTTTATTAAATGTTAATTTAATTGCTTATGATGTTAATCCATTAGATATAGTGATTGTTTGTAAAATTTGCATGATTCAGTAACAAATCGAGAGAGTGAATAGATAGCAAAATAATTAGGTTGGGCAATGAGAGCTAACAATCTAATAGATCACAAAAACAATCAAATTGGTAATTTATACAAAGAGAGAACTTATGTGAAGACCCAATTGTATATTAGAGTACTTAAGATCTAATTAAAATGAGGGTTGTTTTTGTTAATGGAGAGATTGCAAATTTAGTAATTTGATTCAACTAGGGTTTACAATTTAGAGTTTAAAGATTAGATCTCGAGGGAGAATAATCCACCTTTTGAAATTCTAGGAGCAATACCAATTAACTCAAAACTAATTAAGTTAGCATTGGATGATAGGGTAAATCCTCTTTTCTCATAATTAAATAGTCTCCCTTGTAGAACTCGAGTAAGAATAATCCACCCTTTAAAATTCTAAGACCAATACCAATTAACTCAAAACTAATTAAGTTAGGATTAGATGATAAGATAAATCCTCTTTTCTCTTAATTAAATGATCTCCCTTGTGTGATTTTCGATTTGTCAATTGGTTGTGCACAATTTTAAATATGTTGCATCAATTTATAATTTAAATTTTCATTATATTCATATTCAATTGCTTAATTTTCTGCTCATTTTTATTTTCATTTTAATTACACTTTTAGGTCTTAGAAAAGTTAATATTCAATTAGTTCACTAATTCCTTATGAGACCGATACCTCATATACTATGCTTATGACTTGTACGTGTAACACCCACTCTCATAGGGCACATTCTCGAACAAACCATTGGTATTCTAGAACATACTCTACAAGGTGGCATGCTAAGGTAGTCAGTCGATCATACTCAATTCAAAATTCTAGGTATATCGCATGCATATCCAGAAAATTGATAATTTAACTTTTGGTCCATTTTATTCATAATAATCTTAGTTATAAATGTTACAACCCATAAATGACTCATCATAAATTCTAGTAATCATCTAGGCCCAATACAAATACAAAATGTGTTTCATCAAATTGATATTAAATAATGAATAATTACTCGGAATATAATGTTTAATACTAAAAATAACAGAAAACATATGCAGACGTCAACTGATATTGACCTCTAACTCTTATCAGAATGTAGTGGTTAGACTCCAGTTAGTCTAAATAGGTATCCCTTGAACCTAAAAGACAACGTTGCAAATTTTGAGTAAGTTTTGCGAACTTAGTGAATGGACCATCCTCGATGGCTAACTAATATCACATAACACAAATATGTCACAGTCCATATGCAATTTGCAGATAAATATCAACACATATAGCACATCACTTCATTAATTCATCATATGGCATCAAATTCACTTTATTCACTTATTTCATATATCACATTTGGAACAATAGAAATAGTATAATTTTGATATTTAAACATACACATCAATTGTATATACAATGCTTATGAGACTTACTTTCAAATATTATGTTGCTGTGATCGAGTGCCTTTAAATGTCTCATATCTATTATGGATACCGAACTCATTAAAAACTATCCTGTATATCATTATACATAGCAAGCCTTTGGCTCTTAACCATATTATGAGCTTTAAGTTCTTTTCGGTGGCTACTCCGGTCATAACTGCCATTATTTGTTCATGCATTCATGTAATGAAATGCATTAAATCACATAAGATCAATCGGCCACTTTATTTTACTTCACACATTCACTTTCACATGCCATTGGACCTAAGTCCAGCATTCAACAATTATGTTGAGAATCAGTTACTCCTTGCCCATTCACATTCAATCAAGCACTTCCAAAATGTTAACATTTATCAAACTCCTAGGACTATTAATGTCCAGAATTAGCACATTCACATTCACATCAATAATAATTCAGTATAGATGCTTAAACGAAACAATTAATTGAGAGGAGACCATCTAGGTCAACTCATAGTATGCTCTAGATTGACATTTTCTTCCAAGATCTAGAAACATCTGGATGCTTACGTTCTATCCTGTGTATCCACATAATGCAATACACACATTACTAATTGCATACTCACATAAACATTCATTTGTATACATATGCATATGTGTTATGTATAATGCATACTCAATTTGACTATTTCGGGTATGTTTCCTTTATTCACATCTCATGATCATTCGTACTTCAGAACTCATATATTTATAATTTGAACTTAGGTTTACACCTCAATGAAACATTTATTTTAAGTTCATCACTCAATCAAGCACTAAGGTTCATAGCTTAATATACTTGATTATTATAATATCATCAATCAATCATTCACCAATGTTATTCTAACATTGTATGATCACACAATATCCAAACTCTCATTCATTCTTACTTGATACACATTACTCATCTCCTTACAATCATATTAGCATTTCTAAGAAAACTTTTATATCATTAACAACTCATAACTTCCAAATTGACACACATTCATAAAAAGTCAATCTATTCTTCAATTATAATGTCAATGGACATCCTAACTCATCAATCACTTAAACACTTCCTTAAGCAACCATCTAAGTTCATTTCAAACTTCAATTAAGCACAAAGCACCAAGGTAGAGTAAGAAGACAGCAGTCCACGATCGTGCTTGTGCATAATCGTGAAACCACTTGATAATCTCTCTTTGTCATAATAGTGCTTGTGCACGATTGTGCAACTACTTGGTGATCCCTTTTGACAAAGACAATGAGATATTTAGGCAATAAATTCTTCTAAAAGAATGTTCCTATATGTATTAAGTTTCTAAAGATATTAATTTCATGTAGTTTTGTTCAGTACGCTTCAAGTTATACATAAAATAGTACAGACTATTATCACACCGTGACAACACACTATACTCAAATTCCAGCTAAATTTTGAAACCCTTAGAAATAGAATTAAAATTTGATTCCTTCATGAAAAATATATCCATATGTCTCTAGTTTAATATAAAATTAAAATCATCCCATTTGGATGTCTACAGATCAAGATATGGATAAAATACAGATACATATCTAGTGGAAACGTTACAGCTAATATATTCCAGCCATTCTCTTTCAAATTTCCAGATTTTTAGCTCCTTCATTTTACATCTAACACATCTTGTACATAGATCATATTTTCTACTTCATTTCCTCTTCATTATTAGCTCCATTTCAGCTCATATCATTCATAAACAATTCATAAATTATGGTTGACTATAAACACAAAAACAGAACATTAGTGTATACATACATTCAACAAATTTCTGCACAAATTCTACTATAATATCACCTTCATTTTATCTCTAACTATTGTCATAAAAGTTGCTATTCAAAAAATCATGAAGAACAATATACTTACTTGATTAACTCAACTCTTCTTCAAAATCACCATGAAACTATAGCCTCCAAGGTCATACGATCATCAACTCTTCAAGGGGGAATAGGTCAGGCTTTCATCAAGAAGAAGAAGACAACAAGGATCTTGGATTGGCAAAGCGAAGGATAACAGTAAAGCTCAACGTTGAGGGATGGGTTGTGAGAGTGAGGGTGAGTATCGTGAATGGAGAAGAAGAAAATGAAGAAGAGAGCATGTAGTGAAAATGAAAGACAATTAAAAGATGGTCTTTCAATGTATATGTCGTGGGTTTAATGCTTGGTGAGTGTTATGATACCACATAAAGAATTATGCTACTTGTATTTTTACTTAAGATAACACATCACTCTTAATAATTAGTCCATTTGTCTCTCAATTTCTAATCCAATCGTCTCCCAATTTTCTATGACACTTGTCATTAAATCTTAATGTCACTCATCGATAATTTTTATTGCCATTTGACATTTATTTCTATTACCATTTATCAATTATCTTGTCATTTGGCATTTTTCTTAGTCCAAAAATACCTAAACTTTCAAAATATTCCCAAATTTTTAACCAAAAATTCTAAGTCAATAATATAATTCACCAAATCAATTTTTAAGACAATATTCACTATTCACATCATAATCATTTAAAAATCATTTATATCCTAGAATAAGTCAAATGAGTGCATGAACAGTCATTGTAATGTGTATAGAAAAATCAAATTCACGTAATTGTATGCTAATAATATGCACGGGCATTAAATGTATTTCCTAATTTCTCATTAATATCTCTCATGTGTTGTTATCTAGGGTTCTAACCCTTAATATGGGAAAATGGGATATTACAATTCTCCACCCTTAAGAAATTTCGTTCTCGAAATTCTTATCTAATTTATCAAATTGATTGGGGGTATTGTTTTTTCATATTCTCCTCCGTTTTTCCCACATAACTTATTCACTTGAATGATTTCTTCTAAAAGACTATAGCTAGTGGGATCACTCGGTTTTTCTTAATTACTCACAATTTCACTTCCTATGTCGATAACACATTTGTCAGATCATACTGATATCTTTTAAACATAGTCACATATAACACATTGTGAATTTGAGACATCTTTGTTTGTAACACTAACTCATATGTCAATGGTTCTATTCTCTCAATAATTTCACATAGATTAATGTATTTCGTGCAACCACTTGATGTTCCATATCTCTTTGGTGTTGATCCAGCTAACTCGTTTGTCTTTCTTGAGTCACTTAAATTCTGCAACAGATCAAATTTTTTTTATCAACAATATCTTAAATAAATTCTGGGCCTTCAACAATCCTTAGGCCTCTTCATCCAAATATAAAGGTGGATGGCTCTTTCTCTCATATTACGCCTCATACGATGACATAGCAATACCACTGTGATAACAATTTTCATAATTAAATTTAATCAAAATTGTATATCGATCCCATACTCCTAGGAACTCCAAAATATAAGCTCTAAGTATATCCCCGATAGTTAAGACTGTTGGCAAATCAAACATTCAGTCATACATTCAACCACTTGCATTCTTCATCCTTAGTTGCTAAATGTTGTTTTAGCATATTACTACTAGGATCTATAGCATAGGCTACTATGTGTGCTTCATCCAAAATCTCTTTTCTCAATCATCTCCATCGGGTACACATACAATTTACTTTAATCACAAGGTATCATTTTGTAATTCAAACTCAAAATTCGGATTCACTTTCAATTTCTCAATAAGATTCACAAATTCTGGATTGTCACTTTGGACTTTTTTAACCCTTTTGTGCAAAGCTAGTATTAAATTCAATATAACTAATAATACTTCATTTTACCCGAAATTCAACTCAACATTCAATCCTTTTAATTGAACTAAATTGGGTAACCTCGATATCTAAATTTGTGCTACCCTGCTATTGGATTTTCTTCTCAATGCATCAGATACAACACTAGCTTTACTGGACAATACTCAATTGTACAATCATAATCTTTAAGTAACTCTATCCACTATCTCTGTCGTATATTCAATTCTTTCTAACTCAATAATTTTCCTTAAACTTTTATGATTTAAAAAATTATGAAATCTTTCACCCTCCACATTATATCTTCAAAATTTCAAAGCAATTAATATTGCAGCAAGTTTCAAATCATGTACCAAATCATTAACTCATGAGACCTTAACTATCTTGATGTATATGTAATCACTTTTCTAAGCTGAATCAGAATACATCATAATTTCCTAATGTGAAACATCACTATATACTATATAACTTCTAGATTCAGATGGAATAGCGAACACTGGTGCTATAATTAGTCGATGTTTTATTTCCTCAAAACTCTTTTACATTTATCAGTCCATCTAAATGACATATTCTTCCTCTGAAGTTTGCTAAAGGGCTAAGATCAATAAAAACCTCTCAACAACTTCTGGTAGCATCCAATATCCAGCTAATTCTAGAAAACTCTGGATCTCATATATATATTCCTTGGAATTTCTCACTTCTTCATTACCTATATTTTCTTTGGGTTTCCTAATATGCCATGTTCAGATACTATATGACTCAACTTCTTACTTGATCAAGCCAAACTTGACACTTACTGAACTTAGCATATAATTGATTCTCACTCATGATATGTAAGACTAACATCAAGTGTTCAAAATGCTCTCTTTACGTTTCGAATATACTCAAAATATCATCTATGATCATAGTCACTAATTGATCCAACCAAAGTTAGGACACTTTATTTTTAATACCATAATATTGTCGGGGGCATTTGTTAACTCAACAAATATTGCCCAAACTCAATGTGCCCATAATTAGTTCTCGTAATTCCTTAAGTAACTAATTCCCCAAATGAGGTAGTATTATCTCATGTTATTTTTAGTCTCCTAATTGACTTCTCTTCTTTAATGATTTTCTCCATTCATTTGACTTCCTTTGATTTCTTATTGACTTATTCCAATGTCAAACCATTCTTACTAGTTTCTCCACATATTTCAATTTATTCACAAGTTAAAAAAAAAAGAAATTGAACACAGAAATCAAATCTTGCTTGTACCTTCTGAATACACAAATATAGAATACATTGTAGGCATAAGTTCCTTTATCAATAGTAATAGTGTCATCTCAAATTTAAGAACCCAATAACATAATTAGGCTACTTTACAACAAACAAAACACATATACTCTTTATAGCATATTCAACTTCTTATGCTTGAGTCTCAGTTATAAATGGGACTCTAATATTCACTTTTGATTTATTCAATAGCCATTCATTTCTAAAAATGAAACATTCAACTTACATGATATAATTCAATGAAAATTTACATCAAGAGAAAATTTCTCTTCCCAACCATTTGAACTCTTTACATACTCTTTAGTAGTAAACTAAATTCATCATTGCTTTTCAACCATTCTTAATACCTCAACAAGATCAATTTTAACTATTCATAATATCTTAATACGATCAATTTATATATCTTACATAATCAAACTGTTCTTTATAATAAAGTTTAGTGGAGCAGTAGCCAGATTCCTTTACCCTAATACCTCAGCATGTTCCATCTAGATCATTACATCTTAACTAGATATGTATTTTTGACAAGTCACCAATTAATATCTTACGCTAAAGATACCTTAGTCTTAATTAATTCTAGATAACATTTCTTACACTAAAGATACCTTAGTCTTAATTAATTCTAGATAACATTTCTCCCTTTGTTCCTACCGAAGCTTGTGGAATTGGCCACAATCATGAGGACTCTACCACGATCGTGACAATCATAGGGACTATGCCACGATAGTGGACAATCATGGGGACTATGCCATGATTGTGCTCTGCTTCTATTTCCTCGAACTCATCATATATATTAACATCATTTACACTCTTAATCTATCCCCAAATGATCATTTTAAATGCTTTCATGAGCTACTATGAGTCATCTTAGAATTTTAACTATAGGAACTATGAGTAAAGAGTATTTAATTTCATTGATCACCTCCCATTTCATATCCAAACATATAATACTTAGGTACTTAATAATATCACTTGTCAAAATAATCACATTATCAGATATACACTCATAATAACAAATCAATTTAACCTTAAGAACTCCTACATATATCGTTATCATTTATCTCATCTTCCAATTATCATTTATTCATCTTACATACATACGTTCTTAATCAATTCAAAATTTTAGGAGTATAACCTCTATAAAGTTTTGACCTCAATTCCATCGATATATTCTTATGCTAAATCATAACTCTTATCACATTTATCAAAAAATCATTTCAAGTCCAAGTTAACCTCGCAAAGTCATAGAAAATTTTATTCTTTCAACTTGGCTTGTACACTTTAAATCTCATCGTTCATATTTATATCTCTACTTTCCTAAATCAATCCATGAAAATGTATTCACATCTATTTCGCATTCAAGGATACACCATAACATTACAGTATTGATGTCATATTCGATGATACATCCACAAATACAAATGTAGTGAATCTCTATCTATCATGTTGAACCATAAACTATTTCTCATTTCTAGATATCCACGAGCTTTCATTTTCTTATACTTTGATAGATCATCATTATTCTCATTATTTCTAATTGCCCAAACTCTTAACGAATGTTCATGTGTATGATCTATGTAAATGTGACTTAGATTGGGGATTAGTTGCCACTATATGCTATGATATGTCAAAAATGCATGTACCTTGACATATATCTTGGAAAACACCCATGTAAGACACTAAACCTTGTTGATACCAACTCTGTAACACCCCACTCTCATAGGGCATATTCTTAAACAAACCATCAGTATTCAAGAACATACTCTATGAGGTGACATGCTAGGGCAGTCAGTCGATCATACTCAATTCAAAATTCTAGGTATATCACACGCATATCCAAAAAGTCAATAATTTAACTTTCGACCCATTTTGTTCATAACAATCTTAGTTATAAATGTCACAACCTATAAATGCATCATCATAAATTCCAGTGATCATCTGGGTCCAATACAAATACAAATGTATTTCATCAAACTGATATTATAAGCAAAATTCATTTACATAATAAATAATGCTTCAGAATATGATGTTTAATAATTAAAATAACAGACAACATATGCAGACACCAACTGATCCCGACCTCTAACTCTTATCTGAACGCAATGGTTAGACTCCAGTTAGTTTAACTGGGTATCCCCTGAACTTGAAAGGCAATGTTGCAAATTTTGGGTGAGTTTTGCGAACTTAGTGAGCGGACCATCCTCGATGACTCACTCATATCACATAACATAAATAGTTCACAGTTCATATTCAATTTGTGGATAAATATCAACACATATCGCACATCACTTCATTAATTCATAATGTGGCATTAAATACATTTTATTCACTTATTTCTTATTACATATGTCACATTCGGAACAATTCAAACAATACAATTCAGTCATTTAAACATATGTATAAATTGTATATGCAATGCTCATCAGACTCACATTCGATTATTACGTTCTTCTGACTGAGTACCTATAATTGTCCTATATCTATTGGAAATATAGAGCTCATTAATATCATTCTCGTACCTATTGGGGATACCAGGCTCATTATACATAGTGAGCTTTTGGCTCTTAATCACATTATAAGCTTTAAGTTCTTTTTCGGTGGCTACTCCGGTCACAACTACCATTATCTATTCATGCATTCCTATAATGAAATGCATTAAATCACATAAGATCAATCAGTCACTTTATTTCACTTTACACATTCACTTTCATACATCATCGGACTTAAGTCTAGCATTTAATAGTTATGTTGAGAATCACTTACTCTTTGCTTATTCACATTCAATCAAACACTTCCAATATGTTCACATTTATCAAACTACTAGGACTATTAATGTTCGGAATTAACACATTCACATTCACATTCACATCAATTATAATTCAATACAGATGCTTAAACAAAACAATCAATTAAGAGGAGACCATCTAGGTCGACTCACAGTAAGTTCTAGATTAGCATTTACTTCTAAAACGTCTAGATGATAACGTTCTATCTTGTATATCCACATCATGCAATACACACATTACACACACATTGCTAATTGCATAATCACATAAACATTCAATTCTACATATATGTATATGTGTTATGTATAATGCATGCTCAATTTGACTATTCCAAGTATGTTTCCTTTATTCATATCTCATTATCATTCATACATCAAAACTTATATATGTCTAATTTGAACTTAGGTTTACACCTTAATGAAGCAATTTATTCTAAGTTAATCACTCAATCATGCACTAAGATCTATAGCTCAATACACTTAATTATTTTAATATCATCAATTAATCATTCACCAATGTTATTCTATCATTATATGATCACACATTATCCAAAGTCTCATTCATTCTTACTTGATACACATTACTCATCTCCTTACAATCATATTAGCATTTCTAAGAACATTTTTATATTATTAACGACTCATAACTTCCAAATTGAGATACATTCATATCAAGTAAATCCATTCTTCAATTCTAATGTCAATCGACATCCTAACTCATCGATCACTTAACAATTTATTGAAGCAACCCTCTAGGTTCATTTAAAACCTCAGTTAAGTCCAAAACACTAAGGTAGGGTAGGAAGATAGTAGTCCATGATCGTGCTTGTGCATGATCAGCTAACAACTTGATGATCCCTCTCTGTCATAATTGTGCTTGTGTATGATCGTGCAAATACTTGGTGATCACTTTTGACAAACAAAATGAGGTATCTAGGCACTAAATTCTTCTAAACAAATGTTCCTATATGTATTAAGTTTCTAACAACATGAATTTCATGCAGTTTGGCTTAGTATTTTGTGAGTTATACCTATAATACTACAGACTGTTATCACATCGCGACAGCACGCTGTACTCAAGCCAAATTTTGAAACCCTTAGAAATAGAATTCAAATTTGATTCCTTCATAAAAAAGATAGCCATATATCTCTAGTTTAATATAAAATTAAAATAATCCAATTTGTATGTATATATATTAAAATATGGCTAAAATAAAAATGCATGTCCAGCGGAAATGTTACAGCTAACATATTCCAGCCATTTTCTTTCAATTTTCCAAAATTTTAACTCCTGCATTTTACATCTAACACATCTTGTACGTAGCTCATCTTTTCTACTTCATTTCCTCTTCATTCTCAACTCCATTTCAGCTCAATATCATTCATAAACAAATCATAAACCATGGTTGATTATAAACACAAAAATAGAACGTTAATATAACATGCATTCATCAAATTTCTGCACACATTCTACTCCATTATCACCTTCATTTTATCTCTAACTATAATCATAAAAGTTTTTATTCAACAAATCATGAAGAATAATATTCTTGCTTGATTAACTCAACTCTTCTTTAAAAATCACCATGAAAACCTAGCCTCCAAGCTCATACGATCATCAACTTTTCAAAGGGGAATAGGTCAGGCTTTCATCAAGAAGAAGAAGACAACAAGGATCTTGGATTGGCAAAGTGAAGGATGACAGTAAAGCTCAACGTTGAGGGATGGGTTGTGAGAGTGAGGGTGAGTATCGTGAATGGAGAAGAAGAAAATGCAGAAGAGAGCATGTAGTGAAAATGAAAGATAATTAAAGACGGCCTTTCAATGTATATGCCGTGGGTTTAATGACACTTACCACATAAAGAATTATGCTACTTGTATTTTTACTTAAGCTAACACATTACTCTCAATAATCAGTCCATTTGTCTCTCAATTTCTAATCCAAATGTCTCCCAATTTTCTATGAAAGTTGTCATTAAATCTTAATGTCACTTATCAATAATTTCTACTACTATTCGACATTTATTTCTACTAACACTAATCAATTGTCTTGCTACTTGGCATTTTTCCTAGTCCAATAATACAAAAAATTTTAGAATTTTCCCAAATTTTTACCAAAAATTCTAAGTCAATAATATAATTCAACAAATCAATTTTGAGTCAAAATATCCACTATTCACATCATAATCATTTAAAAATCATTTATATCCTGAAATAAGTCAAATGAATGCATGAACAATCATTGTAATGTGTACAGAAAAATCAAATTCACGTATGTGTATGCTAATATTATGCATGAGCATGAAATGCATTTCCTAATTTCTCAATAATATCTCTCATGTGCTGTTATCTAGGGTTCTAACCCTTAACATAGGAAAACGAGAAACTACAGTACACTTGCGAAATATTGAGATTTTTATGATTGTAAAACTTTCTCAATACATACGATCACATTAACATAATCCTAAAGCTAAACATGCGCAAATCTTCTAATCAATACCTAAAAACACAATAAAACACCTACCAACATATAATGTAAAATACAAATATGATTTAATTCCATTGAGAGGAAGAAATATGGGTGAATATCTATGTCTAGGCCAACAAATGCTGAAAGAACTAATGACATTGTTTTTATAGAATGTTAGGGCCTTAATGATGCTAAAAATATAGCAAATAGTAGGTAAATATAACAAAGCACTAAAACCAAACTTATTTTATCTTTTGGAAAAACATTAAAGAGGGATAGGTGTCTAAGTTTGTGGTTTTTGAAGTCTCACTAGAAACTCATTATTAACCATGATAGGCACTATCAAAGACAGTTATTGTAACATACAATCTCGATAGAGTTTTACTGTTGAATTACAAATGCACTGATCAATGTGTTCATTTTTTAGCTGAAATTTTAGGTATAGGAAAGGTATGGTTCACTTTTATGTATATATCTCATTTTACATTCTAAAGGGATACATTATTGAATGATTTGGCACAATACAAGAATGTAATCAATGATCCCTAACTCATCATTAAGGACTTTACTTGTACTTTGTTGGCTATGGAATCTGAAGGTGAAAGATGCTTAAAGAAACCTTGTGGGAACTTTAGAACTTGTCTTTAGAATTTGGAAATCACTAACCTTAGCCATAATGGAAGATTCTTTACTTTATCTAATAATTAGGTGGGTCAATGGCTACTATGGATAAAATGATACAAGGCTTTCGTCAACTTATTATTGCTCTAAAAATTAAATTCAAGCAGAGCTTATTTTAATAACAATCTTTGGTTAGACCATTCCCTTTTTGGAAATTCATGACCTTATTGAGAAAGTAAGGGTTCCTTCTTTATTAGATTATTTAACTACCTTAATGGTATGGTTGGATTTCAAAGTGATGTGTTTAAGGTTTTAAATCATTAGGTAAATGGTTATAACTCCTACCAATTCCATAAGAAGCTGATGGGAATAAAACAAAAGGTCAAATTATTTAAATAAACAAGAACAATGACACTTTTAAAGGTATAGATTGAGCTAAAAAATGCTAATATAATGCTATAATAACCTCTATAAGTCTCCTAATGTTGTCCCACTCAAGATCAAGGAAAGGCAAGCCATAGCCAATTATATGAGGGCTTTAAAAGCTCATTCCTCCAATCTCATGCAAAAAAAAAAAAATGTAATGGATGAAAGATGGGAACTCCAATTTTAAGTTCTTCTATAGATTACTACTTACTATGAGCAATCGTAACAAAATATCCAAGTTACTTATTGACAAGGGTAGAATTACCACTAACTAGAATAAGCTCAAAATATATTCTAAAGGTTACTATGTTAAAGTTTTAAAAACTCTAGAGGCTAGGAATCTTACTTACCTTCTTTATGGCCTATCATTCCTAAGGTAATCGATCTTGAGCAATCTGAATTTCTTACCAGAAGTTTCACTGATTAGGATATAAGAGTGGTTGTATTCTCTTTTATTCCCGATAAAGCCCTAACAATGATGGGTTTAATGGCTTCTTGTATAAAAAAACTTGAACGTCAATCAAGCTTTATATATGCAAAGTTAGATATAAGTTCTTTGATAATGCCAAGATGATGGTATGGAATTGCACACTTTATGTTTTTTTTTTTACCAAAACTCATAATCCAAACTCATTAAATGACTTTAAATTGATTTCTTATTCCAACACATTTTACAAAATCATCTCGAAATTGTTGGCTAGTAGTATCAAACATGTGCTACCATCATTCATTAGCTAATCTAAATTCAATTTTATATAAGATATGATTATTGGAGATATGTTTTACTTACACAAGAATTGTTGAAGAATTATCATATCAAGGACTTTAGGGCTAATCATGCTATTAAAATTAATATTCATATGGCATTTAACTCATTAAAATGGGATTTTATTCTTCTTTCTCTAAAGTATTTGCATTTCTTGATTGGTTCATTACTTATATCTCCTAGTGCATAACCACTACTTCATTTAATGTATAGACATATGGGGAAGCTAGTTAACTCATTAAAGGTGCTAGAGGGCTAAGACAAGGTGATCCACTTTCCCGTTATCTCTTCGACATATACATTGAAATACTTAATTACATTATCTAAGAAATCTACTTGCTAATTATGGCTTTAAGTATTATAAGAAGTGTAACAGTGTTTCTTCTAAACATCATATCAACAGGAAAAAGAGCTACATAATCACTTCTATGGATGACTTGAACTTGTCCCAATTGCTATCTTCCATCTTATGCCTTTCACTCAAATCCCCTTTATTTTCCTACTTAGGTGTTCCTATTTCCTTAAGGAAGCTTTCTTATTCAGATTCTCAAGGGTTATTGGATATGATCAAGAAAAGAATTAGGGCCTAGACCTCTAAGTATTTGTCCTTTTTTGGCATGTTACAATTAATTTCTTTAATGCTTAGTAACTTATCCATCTATCGATCCTCTCATATTGTATTTCATTTAAAACTTTGAAAGGAAATTTACAAAATTCTAATGATTTTATATTGGAAATGAATCCTCTAAATCTTTTACAAGGGAAAGCTAGAAGGAAATTTACATGCATAAAAGGGAAGTAGGTTTAGAAGTTAAATCTAAAAAGTTGGTAAACAAGGTTATGTAGATCAAAAGGTTTTGGAAAGCAATAAATGACAAGGAATCCATTTAGGTGAAATGGCTTCATGAGCACTATATAGGATAATCCAACTTTTGAACAATTAAACCAAAAATTGATGTATCTTGGTCCTATCTTCAAATGTTAAAGCTAAAGGACTTCATTCACCCACTTATCAAATACAAGGTATGAAATGCAAAAGAAACATGGCTATGGTATGACAATTAGAATACAATTGTCCCCCTTTATCTTCTCCCTAACTTTGCTAACCTTAGGTTATTCTTTCCTACAAATGCAAAGGTCAGTAGTTTAACTATAAATGGAAGATGACATTTTGACAATAGAGGTGAACAATTCTTTCAAATTTGTTTCCCTAAATTACCCTAAACCTACAAATGGAGTATAAGGTAATCTAACTTAAGCAACCCTCAAACTTATTTACAAATAATTTTTGTACAAACAAATAAGGTACTCTTAATTAAAATGATTTAAAGAATCCATACTGACAAGTAAACTCTATAGATTAAGTGGATTCATGCACGCTACTTGTACAATGCTAACATCTTGTAAATTTAACCAAAGTATAACTCTTCATATAAACTGTGGTTAATATTTTCAAGTTAAGAGAAAAAGTTATATTAGAGTTCAAGAGTAGGATAGGCGATGGTAACTTGAAAATGTTCTAGCATGATAATTAGACAAGATTAAAGCCTTTAAGTAGAAAATCATAGCTCATTCTCATTAGAAACACTATCGTAGACAATACTTTGGAAAGCCAAGTTCTAAATAACTTCTTGTTCTAAGTGGAGCATATACTAAAAACAAATAATATAGATTATAACTTCACTTTCAATCTCATTCACAACTTAAAGAACACCTTAGAATAGTCTAAACATCTATAAGGTGTCTTTACTAATGCATCATGTGAGAATTTGTTCAGAAACCATTCTCCTAGGATGAACTAGCTTAACTTAGTTTAAATGAAACAAACTAGTCTCCAAGACTCCTTCATTCTTTGGTTAACTTTTAAAGAAAAAATAAGCATCAAAAATAGGTTAAAAGTTTTCCTAAATATTCCTACAACTTGTGCTCCTTGTAAGGTGGAAGTAGATTTTATTGCTTGTCTCATCTTTCATAGTTTCATTTTGTTTTTGAAACCAAATCCAATTGCTTTGTAACAAGGTTTATTCAACCTCTAGCTTACATGATCTAATTAATTGAATTTCTTAAAACCATAATATGAGAAAGGGAGACTTATTGGTGTTTAAGATTGCCATTGGAAATACATTATATGCTTTGTTAGTCCTCTCTAAAATGTCCTATGCAAATTATTCTTTTAGCTATTTAATTAGAGTGAGCTAACTTAAATTGTTATGCACATTACTAGTTGCTTATGTACTATTCATCTCTTTTAAGAAATTTTAATGAAATTATATATATATTTTAAATCTATAATATACAAACTTTAAAAAGAATTACTCATATCCCAAATGATGCATTAGGAAAGACACCATATAGATGTTTAGACTATTATGAGGTGTTCTTCTACTCCACACTTTTGCTTTGACCTCTCTCTTCTCAAATTACCTTCCTACCCATACTTTTCCTTTTTGGGCCACTCTTTCTCTCATGAATGCTACGTCTCCACCAACTTTTCATAATGGTTGAGGTTTTAGCCTCACCGGAGGGTCTCCCTCTAACCGTCTAGGAGCCCAGGAAGTTGGGTTCATCCTCTCTCTTGAAAGTGGACTTTTTGGTTCTCTCAAAAGAAGCATTGCTTGAATCCTTAGCTAATAAGAAAACAGCAACAATAGACACAACTTGGAAAACTCTGATGCAAACACGAGGTGAAAGAGTATGGTGAAATAAGCTGAGAACCCAGCATAACAAGGGCTCCCTTGATCACAACCAAAATGTCCTGAAGGATGGCGTGTTAACTGCTTCAATTGAAATGTTGAAGGCTGGAGCACAGACATGGTTGACAACCTTGGTTAGGCTTTCCTTGTCTAAAAGGTCAACCTTTCCTCCAGTGAATGCCTGGGCTATGTCCAAATAGAGTAAGAAAGGGTTTCAAAAAGTGTTGTAACGCAACAATGGTACATTACTTTTTAAATATTTTGATGAGTCTTGCTTGGATGAGATTGTGGAACAGGGACCATGGCATTTTGGAGAGCAACCACTATTTATAAAAAAATGGAAGCTAGGAATGGAAATAGACAAAGGGAAGTTTCATGTTCTCCCCATATGGATTCACTTTCACAATGTACCACTAAAGTTTTGAATGGTGTAAGGGCTGAGTTCTATGGCTAGTGCTTTGAGGAAACTGGTAAGTATAGATTTGCAAACAACCTTTATGGAAAGAATATGGAACGCGAAACTTTGTATAGAAAATTTGAAGAACACCACTCTTCCAGAATGTCTTCCTATTATGCGATTTAGTAAAAATAGGGAGTTGGAGAAATCAAAAATTCAGATTATTTACCCATGGAAGCCTAGCTACTCTGCTTGTAAATAGGTTCCTACAGGTTGAACCTTTTAAACAAGTTAGTAGGATAAGCTTATAAAATTTGCTAATTTAGGGTCTCCAGATGTAGATGATTGATAGGTGTGCATGAGTGTGTGTTTTTCTAAGTATTTGGCATGTGATTCTTGCATAATAGGTTAGTATTATTGTATTTTAGGACTTATTTTGTGTGTTTTTGTTTAGTTTGATCTTCATGTTTGTTTTTTCATGTTTGATGTTGGTTTATGGTAAGAATTAATCATTTTGGTGTAGGAATGGACGGTGGACACCTTTTTGATTGAGTTAAAGACCTAGGGAAGAGAAGAGAAATGGAGCTATTGAAGAACCAGAACCCATGACCATAGGAAAGGCCATTTTCCACACGATCATAGGAAATCTAGGGAGAAAGTTTCTGACAAGATAACCCACAATTTTAGGAACTGGAAGTCGAAGGAACACACTAGTTTCTTTTATTTTTTTAGGTTTTTATGACTTTACAAAGAAGAGAATTCCAAGAGCCATCATAGAGTGATAACACTTGCTTCGGAGAGTCAAAAGACAGATTTAGAGCCTAGAGATAGGTGGAGATTCAAGGTTTCATTCCTGATTGGGAAAAGAGCACCCTGTTATCAAAATTTTCCATATTCGGGCAAAGAAGATGAGGAACCGCCCCATCTATTTTATTTCAATTTCTTTCTTTTTAGTTTGTTTATCATGGGTTATTTGATTGTTGTGGATGTTATGGATATTATGATTGGATAGAAAAATTTTTAGGGTTTGTTGTTTAAACTATTTATGAACCTTTGACTATCGATATAATGATATATAAATTTATATTATTTATTGTGCTTAGATATTGCCATAAATTGAGAGAGTGAGCTTAGTAATCTATGCTAATTATACAACGAGAGCTGACAACTAATAGACCTATAAATAACAAGTTATTGATTTGTTAGGAAGAGATTTCAACAAATCAATACATTGCCTATAGGATATCTTCATATCTAGTTAAATTCTTAGGAAAGACTTTGCAAATTGGGAGATCCTAAAATTAATTCTGATTTATTTAACTAGTGACATCTAGTTACACCTTGAGAGAGGGTAACTAGAATTTGAGGAAAGTTTAGGTCAAGCATAAATTGAATCAATTAATCAGAGGGGAGAAAATAGAGATAGTGAAAAGTCCTAATGTTTAATCTTAATCATTTCTCTAAATCTTAGTTTACGATTTTGGTTTCGGCTGCATTATTTCCTGTTACTTTTAGTTTGTCTTTATTTTATTTAATGCTTTTAAATTTGAGTGAAACGATTTCTTAAACAAAGAATAATCTAAATTAAGTGGTGCCTAAACACAATCCTTCTAGGATCGATATCCACTTCCAACTACAAGTACAATCTAAATACTTGTAGTTTTGAGCATAAAACTAGTAAATTTGTTTTGCATTCAACAAGTTTTTGGTGTCATTGCCGGCATCTTGTTTATTTTAGGTTACTTTGATTTAAGAGTTTTTGATCAACATAAGGAACACGTGAAGAAATACTGAATTTTACGACGAAGAGTTAGTAGATATCACAAGGCACGAACGATAGTTGAGAAAAGAGAAACACCAAGACATTATACAAAGTAATATGGTGGAATAAGGGGAACAAATAAGAGCTGAAAGGACACTAATGGATTTTATGAGACCAGGATTTAATCCTCAAGGAGTTACGAGGCCAGTGATTCAAGTTAATAATTTCAAGAATTAGCTAGCATTCCTCAACATTCATTAGAGTAGTGTTTAGTTCTATGGGTTGTCCAATGAAGATCCCAACGCCTATCTCACCAATTTTTTAGAGATATACGATACTTTTTGATATAATGGGATGCTAGATGATGCTGTGAGGTTACGACTATTCTCTTTCACTTTGAAAGATTGAACAAAGGCGTAGTACAATTCACTCAGCTTAGGGAAGATTAATACTTAAGAATTGCTAGCCTAAACATTTCTCACTAAATACTTTCCATTAACCAAGACAACAAGGATCGTTTAGGAAATAAAAAAATTTTCAGTAAAGTGATCGGGAGTCTTTATATAAAGCTTGGGAGAGGTTTAAAGAACTACAGAGAAGTTGTCCTCACCACAACCTTCCAAGGGATTTCCTCATTCAAACATTCTACAATGGTGTAAACCGAAGCACAAAAAGGACCAAAGATGAAGCAGTGGGAGGATCTTCGATGAGGAAAACTATCGATGGAACTCATGATCTTTTGGAAAAGTTGGCGAGCAATAGTTGCATGTTGTCAAGTGAGAGAGGAGTAGGCAAGTGTAGAAGGAGCAAAAAGGTATAATCCTAATTGAATCTTTTACTAGTTTGCAGGCAAAAATCACAGACCTCGCTAAGCAGTTGAGCAACATATAAGGAGTATCTTCATCTGTAGCCAAAGCTATGCAATCACAGTGTGAGTTGTACAGGCAGGACAATTATTACACAGTAGAATGTTTCTTGATGGGAGCTACTAGCACTGAATAGGTAAGTTACTTAGGCTAACCACAGTGAGGTAACAATCCATACTCAAATACTTATCATCCTAGTTGGAAAAACCACCTAATGCAGGTGGCCAATCAAGACAACAAGGACCTCTGAGATTTCAGCAAGACATACTTTGATATTTGGAAAACAAAATTGACAAGTTGATGGATGTTTTGGGGTCCAAACTAGCAAATCAAGAAGAGAACCAAAAGAGGATTTTTTTTTTCAAGCTAGGAGGAAAGTAAAAAGAGGATGGAGGCAAAGTTTTATCAGATAGTGAAGAACCATGCCCCATGTATCCACAACTTGGAGGTACAGGTAGGTTAACTTGCTCATGCCTTCTAGAAGTGCAGGTAGCTTACCAAGCAATACCGAGGCCAACCCAAGGGAATAATTAAAGGCTATCACACTTTGAAGTGGCAAGTAGATGGAGGAACCAATGGTGAAAAATGATTTCCAAGAAAAAGAAAAAGGTAAGGAGATTTAAGAAGAGAAAGAAAAAGAGATGACTTATGTGCCACCATCCCCATACAAGCCTAAACTTCCATATGGACAAAGGGTGAGACAACATTAGGTGGACACTCAATTTTTCAACTTTTTGGAGAAATTGAAGAAGCTTTAGATCAACTCGTCATTAGTGTAAGCTTGGGAGTGCATGCCCAAGTACGCAAAGTTTCTGAAGGACATACGAACACACAAACATACTTGGGACGATATTCAGATGGTGACTTTGATGGAGATTTGTAGTTTGATTATCTCAAGCATGATGCCTTCAAAACTACAAGATCCATGGATTTTTACGATTCGTTATGTTGTTAATGACTTTGAATTTTCTAAATGCTTATATGATTTAGGTTCAAGCATTAACTTGATGCCTTTGTCTGTTTTTAAGAAATTGGGAATAGGAGAGGTTAAGCCAATATCCATGCTAATTTAACTTGTGGATCAATCCATTAAGAGACCATATGGAGTTGTATAAGACGTTTTAGCAAAAGTAGGTAAATTTATCATTCTTGTTGATTTGGTGGTATTAGATTTTGAAGCAGATAAAAATTGTCCATTGATTTTGGGTTGACCCTTTATGAATATTGGTAAGGCATTAGTTGATATGCATGAGGGAAAACTTGTTTTAAGGATCGATGATGAGTATGTTGAGTTTAATATGTCTAAATCTTTGAAGAAATCGAGGGATGGTAATGTATGTATGAAGATTGATGTTGTGGATGAATGTGTGAAGGAGGTTGAAGAGGAAGTTGATAGGGTTATGCAAGCAGCAGACGTGGAGGATGCTTTTTCTTGCACCAGAAATTAGATGTCTCGCATTGCTTTTAGTTTCTGGGAAGACAGACATGCAGACGTGGGACATGTAGACATGGGGGAACGTGCAGACGTGAAGGATGTTTTCTTTTGCATAAGGAATGCTTCAATGCCAGTACCACTGGCATCACATTCTATGAAGAATTCTTGTGAAAAATCAGGAAGACTAAGGACTGGTGCTTGTGTAAGAGCATCTTTAAGGTGTTGGAAAGCCTGTGCTGATTCTGGGGTCCACCTAAAACCTTCTTTCCAAGCAACCGATTGAGGGGATAATATAGGAAATTCATACAGCAATTTGGGATAATAGCAGCTCCCCTCAATCGGTTGCTTGGAAAGAAGGTTTAAACTACATCTTTTATGGTATTGAACTAGAGCGAGACCAC
>JANSVA010083060.1:0-11339 GCA_025504915.1 Erythroxylum reticulatum
TTGGTAGCTAAAGGCTATACTCAAAAAGAGGGTATAGACTATGAGGAGACTTTTTCTCCAGTTTCCATGCTTAAGTCTATTAGGATTTTTTTAGCCATAGCAGCCCATTTCGATCACAAGATATGGCAAATCGATGTCAAGACCACATTTCTTAATGGAGATCTTGAGGAGACCATTTATATGGCCCAACTAGAAGGATTCATTGAGTTAGGAAATGAGTATAAGGTTTGCAAGTTGCAAAGGTCCATTTATGGACTTAAATAAACATCTAAGTCTTAGAACATTAGGTTTGATAAGTCTATCAAAACCTATATGAGCCTTGTGTTTATAAAAGAATACAAGAAGGTAAGGTTACTTTTCTAATCCTGTATTTAATGACATTATGCTCATTGGGAATGATGTGGGAATGTTATCTACGGTTAAAGGATTGCTAAATGAACAATTTTCAATGAAGGATTTGGGAAAGGCTAACTATGTTCTAGGGATCAAACTTATAAGGGATCGTAAGAACAAATAGATAGCCTTGTATCAATTAACTTATATTGAGAATATTCTCAATAAGTTCGCCATGCAAGATTCCAAGAGGGGTTTCACACCTACTAGGCATGGAATCAAACTTTCAAAGAAACAAGCACTTAAACCCAAGAGGAGGTTAAACGCATGTGTAATATTCCATATGCTTCGGCAGTTGGAAGTTTAATGTATGCAATGCTTTGCAATAAACCGGATATCTGTTACTCAATGGGACTAGTAAGCAGATTTCAGTCTAATCCAAGAATAGAACATTAGACTGCAGTTAAGTGTATACTTAAATATTCTTCATCTTTACAACCTTGGCAGTAAGGAAAAATTTCGCTAAAAATAATCTCATCATCTCATCCCATGTAGTAATCGATCTCAACTACAAACTAGCCAACCATGCTCTGACCTTATCCCTTAAAGAAAATGGGAATAGCCTTAATCTCATCGCATCATCTGACACTCCATTTTGTTTAAACAAATCACATATATCCAAAAACGTCTTCAAATGGGTGTTCGAATCCTCTAAAGGCAATCCTACAAACTGAGATGCTCTCACCATAGATGTTTGTTGTGAGGAATCTCAAAACTCACAGCTGTGATTGTCGGCCTTATAATGTGAGACATGGGTCTATTGTTGTGCCCCATAATCAAATCCTTCATAGTTAACTCCCTTCTCTCTTCAGTATATGGCATCAACCTCTCCTCGTGCTGTTCCATCTCTACAAACTGCTCTTCTCTAATCCTTTCTTCTGTGCTACTATTCGAAGCCAATCTGGTTTTCTTGTGTAACCTACGAGTAGTTTTTTTAATCTCAGTATCTAGTAGCAAATTCTCGAGCTTTTGACCATGAGTGAGCATAAAAAATGAAATAAATAAAAAGAAAATAATAACAAAGCTAAGAATGGAAAATAAAACACACTGAAGTAAAGTAATTAAGTAAACAACTAAAATACTAAAATAAAAAAATGAAGCAAGCTTTAAATCTGAGATAATTAACACCGTTTAACCTAATGACTTACAATAGAAAGAAATTTCCCAGCAACGGCGCTAAAAACTTGTTGCAGTCTAAACAAAAATAAATAAATTGAATTCTATTTAGACCAATTAAAGGCAAGCACACCCCGTCGACAAGTAATATAAAATAGTAAGAATCGGATTCGTACCCAAGGGAATTCCAGCACGTAAGACAATTAAATTAAATGATGAAAAATTACTCAGATGATCAAGAATTGATTAATTTAAAAATAAAATAAAATAAAGTAAGCAAATCAAGGAAATATGAAAAATGCAAGGTATGAATTAAAAAATGACTAGATTTAATCAAATGACAGAAATCGACTAAGGTATCGGATTTCAATTGGATTGGACACTAACAAGTTGTAACAGTGGATTGATCTAGGTATTACTTCACTTATGCAAGTCGAACCCAATGCTCATAGGGATTCCTTTCTCTTCTAAATCTGATTCACCCACTTGGTTCATAGATAATTCGGAATAAAAGGCGTTCAATACAAGAAACTTAAAACTAAGTTCGTTAATCCCAAGTAAAACTAAGTTCGTTAATCGTAAGTATCCTCACATAAGATCCTAAGGTTGGTTTACACTTTAGTCTCAAGTATGTCACTTGATTAATTTTCTGACAAATTAAATCCCATTGGTTATGGCATTCAATCATCTAAGGTCTTAATCTAGGTGATAAAGCTAAATTAGGACTAAATATGCATTCAGTCAAGCAAAAATCAATACCACAAAAATTATCCTAATCCAATATCAATCTTAACCTTAACCGAAAAAAATTACTCAGACATATTCATCAATGTAACATAAATCATGGTCATAATATATGGTTTCATTGATTAAATCCACACAATTAAAACAAACAAGGAATTAAAAAATTAAAATTAAAAAACACCCCTTCTCCCGCAGTTGTATTTTCTCGCACCATTAGCTTCAGCACGTCTTAGCCAACGTCCTCTACTCTCTCCAGTACTAGCTTCTCCTCTTTTGTTACTATTCATTAATGTGCTAAATAAGGTTGTGTCCACCTTATTCATGCATGTCCCTTCTAGTTTCTTCTCTTCTTTCATTATAATGCTACTCTCCTCTTTTAACGTAGCTGTCAACTTTCCAGCCTTCTCATTCATGCACAACTCTTCCTTTCTACTAGTTGTCTATGTTTCATTACTGTCCTCTCGCCACCAGCTACTTACTTATGTGTGGAGGAGTATGTTGAGTGGTCTTCGGTTCTTACCTATAGCTCAAGCACAACATAGCTGCTTCAATATTTTGTTGCCACCAGTTGCTGACGTTTTTCTCTCAACATGGATGCTTCGTCTGTTGCTTTCCTCCAACTCTTCCATGTTGCTTTTCTCCAGCTCTTCCATGTTACTTTTCTAAAGCTGCTTTTTCACATTCTCTCTACCAGCTGAAACGTTATTCTCCTAGCTTCCTCTAGCTTCTAACGTGTTTCTCCACTAGCTGCAATGTTGTGAGTGGAGAGTTTTGAGTGGTGTTGTAATGCGAGTGAGTGAATCAGTTTTAGTGGGGGCTCTTCATTCCTTGTCACCAACTGTTTTAACGTGAGTTTGCCACCATCACTTCAACGTGAAGTTGTTACCAACTATTTCGTTGTTCCCTAGCCACCTTCTGCTTGCCTCAACGTGTGTGAGTGGAGAGTCTCCTCAGTGGTGGTGTAACGTGAGTGATGGATTGGAGCTACTTCAACGTCTTCTTTCTCCACCAGTTGTCTTCATTTCCCTCTTGCCACAGCTGCTAACGTCTCCTATCTCCACCAGCTAACATTTTTTCTCCCTAGCTAACGTGTGTGTGGATGTAGCGTGAGTGATGGAGAGTTTTTTTTTGTTGCTCTCCCTATTCAATGTCCACGCCCCTCACTCGTGCCTAAATTCATGCATATAAACACGTTTTTCTTCAATCTCTACACCACTTGCATCCTTCCTTTATCCTATGACTTGATGTGATAATTAATTTTGGGTTTGGTCCACTTTTGCCAGCTGCTGTCTCCCTCTGCAGTGCCAACTCTATTTTTGCTCTTTGTTTTATTGCCTTGAATAATTCCAGCCCTCTCATTCACACCTAACCCTCTTATTTTTCAACTCTCTTGCCATAGCCATCTTCTTTTGTCTCCGTTCCAGCTGATTAACAATTCTTTTTAATTAAGCCTCAAAATTTTCTCTTCTTTCAATAGCACATCACACAACACTATCTCACGTGTAGCTATCACACACCTTTTTACTTTTCCAACCCCTCTTCATGTCACACATTACACTCACATTGCTTCAGCCCACATTTAAATGAATGTCCATATCTTGCATGGGCGTGAGAGTGTCTCATGCTTCCTCAATGTTGTCATTTTGTCCGGGCCATCTTGTCCATTAAATCGCATTCTTGCATGCAAAAACATGCAATTCTTAACGTTTTCTAGAGCTTTTCTTGTTTGATGCTTTTGAACCTTCCAAATTCAATATATGCCTAAAATTAAAACAAATAACTTTTAATTAGTGCAATTTAAATATTAAATAGACAAGAGTCTAGCAAATTATGTATCTAAAATCAATATAAAATGTCCATTAACAGCAGTTAAACATACCTTGCCTACGTCAGTGGGGCCCTTACCCAACTTAATTCTTTCACTAACAACAATAGTTTTATACAAGGCTTTATTGAGTTGACACTACTCAACTATTGGCACTATCCCTCGTTCTCGCTACCTATAAAAGAATTTCATACCTAATAGTATGACCGCCTCATACTAACCTCAACAGAGGATTTTCTCAAACAATGTTTAATGATAACATTATAAAATAAACAACCCAAGTGATTAAACAATAACTAACTTAAGTAAAGACAACATTTGAGATAAAAAGCAACTTCCTTAAATATGTCGCTTCATTAATGAAAGAACGAGAAGTTGTCTACCAAGAATGATTTTATGAATCTTCAATATAGTCACTAAAACATCTTACGCACAGTAGCCACAAAACGTCTCAAATCAACAAACGTTTCATCACAGAAACATTAACCCAATAGAGTTGCGACAACGAAGATAACTATTGAATTTTTTTCACACCAAACTAACAACAAAAACAACAGCTACAAAGTCATGAAAACTTTTGGAATTTTCGCACATCAACACCAAAAACGACTACCATAAATTACCAAAGACAATCCTCAATTGTTGTTTAAAGATGGGAGAATACCCAGCTGTAGAAAATCATGCAATCAACCATAACCACAACCCCAAAATTACGTGATCCCTTAATAGAAAAATTTAGCAACAACCAGAAAACCAGCTACCCAGACTTCCCAATCAACAACCAAGATAACCCACAAAAATCACACAAGAACAAAAAATGTAGCAACAATATATGGATCAATAAATCAACGTAAACTTGGTTGCCAAAGATTATCCAAGATAGCCCTCAAAAGTCATTTAGTAGTAGGAGAAAAATGCAAGCATGATTGATAATAAACCCAGCTACAACATCATGAAACCTTGGCAGAAAGTTGCAGCTACACACAAACACCCTTTAACATGTTTTACATGATTCACTGAAGACCCATCAAACCTTTATTTTCCCACTTCACCAAGGAGTCTAGAAGGTAAGTCACGCACGCAAGGAGTTAAGACTTCCAATCATACATGCAGCAAATCCCAAACTTGGAGTCATACACACATAGTGAAACTAAGACTTGGAATTACTTCACATAACAACCACACCAGCTATCTTACAATATCCATCCCACAAACAATCAACCAATGCCTAGACTCCAAAAAAATCACCAGCAGAAAAATAACACGATGTCTATCCATAATCTGTCATAATCCACTTGAACTTCAATTAGAGATAGAATTCTAATTTCACTGCAATTCTTATACCAGAGTTATAAAAAGTGTTACTTATTTACACCATATCTTGATTTTTTTAAAACATTATCTTGAAGACCCAATAATAAAAAATGCCAAAATTAAATATTAAGACATAATAAATATCTTAACAATCTCCCTCATTTTGGCATTTTTGTCACAAATAAGAAACTTCCCTTGAATTACATAATTGAATACATATAAGTATTGAAGTCATAATACTCCCCCTCAATCCAACATCAAGTTCTAAAGAACATCCATTAAATTCTTCAAGTTTAAGAAACATACAAAGAAACAATAATGAACAATTATCCAATCATCCATATTTCTCCCCTTGGGATAAAAAGATGCCAAAAAGTAAGATTAATAGTCAATAAGATACCTTAAAATATTACCCTGAATTGAACAATCACCAAAAACAATCTGATGTCTCCCCTTAGGAAAAAATAATGTCAAAATAAGAATGCCTTTAATGTTATCAATCTCAGCGAATAAAGAAGCATAATAATCAACAGTAGGTGCAACGGAAGAATAATGAGCACGTACTGCAGTAGCAGAAAGCCAAGATGACAATTTACTACCAGTTAATATATATGTCAAAATATCATTGCTCACTTCAATTCCATCTTCATAATACTGATCAAATTCATAAACCCCATCATCAAGAATAGCTTCATGTACAAATCAATCAATTGAAACTTAGAAAACCCATAAATAAAAACTTAGAAAGCCTAAACGATAACTCCTTGGAACCTCTTTTTTGTTTTTGATTTTGTTTTTTAATAAATAACATCAAACTATACTTCAAAAATGTAAAGCACATAATCCTTGTACCCCTCGAAGAAATTCAAACCTGGGCTTATTCCTCGTCACATTATCTCGTTCATCAACTTTCTGGTTGATTTCTTCATCTGGAGTAACTGACTTATCTTTTGTATGAATAGTTTCTTCAAATGTAGTAATTAACTGTGAATATAGACAATTTCTTGTTTTTCCTTCACTATGTCTTTGTGTTTGTACTTAATCCTTTCTAACCCAAGAGTGCTTCAGTAACATGAGTTGCTGCTGAAAATTTAATAATGAGTGTCTAGATTTTCAATTTTAACTCTTTTAAAACATCATTTGTAACAAATTAGGTTACTTTAAACATATGCCTGATTACTCCACAAAAGTGACATATAGTTATGAACTTCCGATTTTTCTTTGAGATTTCTCCTTGGATAGATCTGATCGCACCAATTTTCTCATCATTTGACTTGGAACATTCACCTTTATAGCCAATGCCTTGAAGGTCTCCTTTAGTCTTACCAATTTCCAACAACTTTTCTATCTTTTCGGTACCTCCATTTAACATTCCTATTCCCTTTTATGTGCTAACCAACTTCAACTTTGTTTCATTAAGCTCATCTATTGTAGATAACAACTTCTTTTCAAGGTGTTGAATGATGTTCTTCATGGTAGAGTTTTCTTCCTTCAAATTCTCATTTTTCTTACATACTTGGACCCATTTAGCATACATAAACTCATAGGCTTCATAAATACCTTCCATTTTATCATCTGAAGTACTGCCATCATTGTCATAATCTAAGATTGAGCTTTCAGTCAATTTGTTTATGTTTTTCTCAGAATTTTCTAATTTGCTCACATTTTCATCATTGGTTACTTGTTTCTTGGTTTCTGTTAAGTAAGTAACTAGATTTTTGCTGTATAAAGAAACTAATATATCACTATTCACAGCGTCTTCTTTACTGCCATACTCACTTCTAGATTTATTCTCACTCCAAATGCTTGTGTAGGACTTCCCTTTTCTCTTCTTCAAGGTGTTAGCATATTCCGTTTGCACAAGTTTGAAGCCTTGACACTCATGACATTAAATTTTCTTCACTTTTCTTCCATCCTTTTGAGTGTTTCCTTGTTGTTTGAAATTACTATTTGATGGGCTCCCACTGTTTTGCCTAAAATCAAATCTATCCTTCTTCACTTTCTTTAACCACGAACTGAAATTTCTTATCAATAACTCCATATCCTCATTCTTATTGAATTCATCTTCAAAGTCATTCACTGCTTTACCAATCTCGACTTACAATACCAATCCTTTGTTCTTCTCTTGATTATTCCTCAACAAATTCATCTCAAAGTTGGTGAGAATCTCAATTACCTTATCCAAAGATAATTCAATGATATCATGGGTTTCTTCGACGACCATAATTTTTGGTATGAACCTCAAAAGGTAACGATCTTAATGTCTTCTTAACTAGTTTCAGGTTAGAGTACTTCCTCCTGAGTTGATGTGCTTAGTTTGCTATGTCACGTAGTCTCTCATGGAAGTCTCCAATGGCTTCACTCTCACTCGTCTTCAGCTCTTCAAATCTCACAGTCAATATTTGAAGTTTTGAGGCTATCACAGATTTTGACCCTTTATGTATAGTCTACAAAGTATCCCATACTTCTTTCACCAATTCATAAGCTGATATCATTGAAAAGTGACCTTTATTAATGACACTAAAGATGGCGTGCAAGGTTTGAGAATTTCCAAGCGCTATCTCTTCGTCAACCCTTGTCCACTCAGATGCATCTTTAGGCACTGCGTCTCCCTCTTCATCAGTCATCATTGGATGTGTCTAGCCATTTAAAACTGAGCTCTACGCTTTTATTCCTTGTGACTGAATGAATACTTTCATCTGTTCTTTTCACGTAGGATAATTTCAACCATCTAATATTGGTGGCTTGATGATTGATGTCCCTTCTCTTATAGCCATAATTTCGAAACAAGGATCTGCATCGACTTTATGTACCAAGTTCTGATTTGATGACTCACTCTGATACCAATTGAAAAAACCATAGGGGTGTAGAAGTTTCGCAAACTTTCAGATTTTTCCGTAGCTGTTTTTTACACCAAACCAATAACAAAAATAGAAGCTACACAGTCAAGAAAACTTCTGGAATTTTTGCACATCAACATAAAAATCAATAGCCACAAAATTACCCAAAACATTCCTCAATTGTTGTTTACAAATGGAAGAATACCCAGCTACAGAAAATCACGCAATCAACTAAAATCACAACCACAAAATTACGTGATCCCTTAACAGAAAAATTCAGCAACTTCCAAAAAACCTAACTGCCCAGACTTCCTAATCAACAACCAGGATAGCCCATAAAAATCACGTAAGAATAAAAAAATGTAGCAATAATATGTGGATCAATAAATCAATGTAAACTTGGCTAAAAAAGATTATCCAAGATAACCCTCGAACGTCATTCAACAGTATGAGAAAAACACAAGCATGATTGACAATAAACCCTACTATAACATCGTTAAACCTTAGCAGAAAATTACAACTACATACATACATCCATCAACATGTTTTATATGATTCAATGAAGATCCATCAAACCTTTTATTTTCCCACTTCACCAAGGAGTCTAGAAGGCAGGTCATATGTGCAAGGAGTTAAGACTTCCAATTGGGCACACAGGAAATCCTAGACTTGAAGTCACACACACACGGTGAAACTAAGACTTGGAATTACTTCATGTAACAACCACTCTAGCTATCTTACAATATCCATCCTACAACCAATCACATGCCTAAACTCCAACAACATCACCAGCAAAAAAAACAACATGATGTCTATCCATAATCTAACATAATCCACTTGAACTTCAATTAAAGTTAGACTTCTAATTTCACTGTAATTCTTATACTAGAGTTCAACTCAATTAAGGAGTGTTACTTATTTACACCATATCTTGATTTGGATTTTTAAACATGATCTTGAAGACCCAATAATCAAAAATGCCAAAATTAAATAATAAGACATAACAAAAATCTTAACAGTTTTAATGTTATTGGACATCTATAGAAATAGAGTTCTAATAGCTTTAAACTTCTGTGGAAATATAATATCAATGACTTTAAGATTCTATGGTAATATAATTTCATTGTACTTAGAATTTTATCAAGTAACTCTAGTCTGAATAGTTTGATACGGATTTTATAATAGAAGACCTTACTGAAAACTTTCGTAGAGAACATTTGAGAAAGGTTGTGTAAGGTTACTGTTATATAGTTTCCTTGTATTGCCTTGCTCATAATAATAAAAGAATTATGTCTCTTTTCACATTGATTTACATCACATATATTGGTCGTAAATTCTTATGTTTATTATTTCTTTATGTTCTCCTATATTGTTTATGTTTTACGTAATAATTGATTTCATAATAATTGACATTAATTAGGTTGTCTTTGCGAATCTAATATTTGTTGTCAGGATATCTCTTTATAAGTTCAATATTAAGAAATTTAATGGATCAAATGATTTTGCTTTATGAAAGGTTAATACAACTATTGCTTTATTAGGAAAATAACTTGAAAGTAAATATCAAAAGAGATCACTTATGAATTATTTATTTCAAAGTTACTGTTTACATATCTTAAGTATGTCAAAAAGCACAAAGGAGAAAGATTACATTGATAATATTAATCGTATCTTCTTGGATTTACAAGGTGTTGGAATTAAAATTGAAGATGAGGATTAAGCCATCCCTTTTTATTCTTTGCTCAAATCATATGAGAATTTCACTAATACCATGATGTATAGTAGAGAGATTACTATTAATGATGTGAAGGATGCCCTATAATCTAAGGAATTAAAGAAAAAAAGTCTCTGACAAATATGAATACGTATCAGATATGGGTGTTTTGTTATCAACAGAGAAAGGAATGTGGAAAGGGATTTTAAAAACATGAGTAAGTCACCATCAAAATGAAAAGCTAAAGCTATTTGATGTTTTAATTGTAAAGTTAAAGGGCGCTTTAAGAAGGGATGTTCACTACCAAAGAATAGAAATATAGAAACTAAAACAAATTAAAAGGCAAGTGTTATTATAGTCCAAGAGTGTTGCAATAAAGATGATGGAAGAGATAATGACGTTAATAGGTTAGTAATTATGATTTCATAAATCGATGGACAGGTCGGGCTTAGACTTTTTCTTTTAAAAAATTTTAGGTTCCGAGCTTGGACTCTAGTTGTCCAACCCTAAGGATATGGGACCCTAGGCAACAGGTTGAAGCCCAAGTCTAGGATAGCCTGGCCCAATTCGAGCTCAACTCAGCTCGGCCTGAGCTTGAACTTTTTTTTAAACTAGAAATGCAAAACGATGTCATTTTTAGCAAAATGATATCTTTTTGCTTATAAGGATCGGGCCTCAAGCTAGGCCAAACTTGAGCAACCTAAGCTTGCACCTAGCTCGAGGCCCGATTTTTTGAAATTATCCACAGTTAGTTATTTCTAGAAAAGAAACCAACCAAAGAGGGGACCAGCTAGTTGCTTCTGAGGGAGAAACCAATCAGACATATGATGTCAAAGTTAATGTGATGAGGAATAAGATCAAGTTTGAATTTCTTCGAGGGGCAAAATATTGGACCCCGTTTCTGGAGCCCAACAATCCGAATATATCATAATACATGAGCGTATTAACCTATAAGGTTATTAGGAAACAAAAATCATTTCATTTGGTGTCCGGATGACGAAGTTATAGCCAAAAGAATCAACCCTAATTATAACCTCAATCATCTTACACCCATCTTGGTGCAATTAGCATAACTTCCACCATAGACATCGGATTAAGGTTATTTTGGGACGATTTAAAGGAGGACTTCGAGACCTACAACTTTTGTGAAGAACTTGAAGAGATATTTTGCAATCAAGAGGGTCAAAATCTTCAATTTCCAAAAGTGTAGGTGGATCAGACGAAGAGATTCAACCCAAACTGAATCAAATGGACAAAGTGATTGAGCCCAAGCTGAATCAGACGGATGAAGGGATTTAGCCCAAACTGAATCAGACAAAGAAGTGATTTAGTCCAAGATAAATCAAATGGACAAAGACGATGGGATTTACCTAAGGATACTAACACCAATGCT
>JANSVA010083167.1:0-11335 GCA_025504915.1 Erythroxylum reticulatum
TGTCATTTGCTTTCAATTAAAAACATAAGTTATGCACATTGTAATGTTTTTATTATAAATTAAAATAATTGATACGTCATATTATCAATTAATTTTCTGATTAATAATATATATATATATATATAAACAAATTAATTTATTATAAACAAATAATTGGTAACTCTTAACATTATGCATTTATAACAACATCATAAAATTGGAATTTAATTAAAAATCTCTAACCTACTATTACCAATGGACAAAATTTTCGTTAGAAATTTATATTTATTTACCGACGGTAAACCTTTCTGTCAATAAATAAGATGACTTTTCTAGTTCATTACCTTCGGTTTACCAGTGATAAGTTTTTCGTTGCTAAATGCTTCCGACGGAAATTCACGTTATTTATTCCGTCATTAAAATTTACTGATGATAAACTTACCGTTGCTAAAACATTTTCGACCGTGGGTAAATTATCGACGGAAATTAACCTTTGGTAATTTTAACTACGGCCCTTTTAGCGACGACTTTGTCCATCTTCAATTTCCATCGGTAATTAATTTTAACGATGGAAATTGACCACTTATCGACAGAATATTTCGTCGGTAAACAGCTGATTTCTTGTAGTGAATGTGGGTGTGTGTGAAAATATATAGAAAAATTATTTCAAAAATCATGTTTGATCTGGAAGGGGATTATGAATTTTGTAATGAAAAGAAAATAATATATTTTATTTAACAATTTTATTATTTGAGAGTTATCTATACGGCAGGCATTTGCTAAAATGTGTTATGGATCAGTCTGCTTTTCTTTGCTCTAAAATACGACTTGCAAATTCGGGGCAAAGATTAGGGAGCAAGCAATTATTGCCTCCTAGTTACAATACTTGCTTTGAATTAATCAAGTTTGCATCCAAGGCAGTGTTAGTCATTGTGGGATCAGGTATGCTCATGCAAGAACCAACAATTAATATTTGATAAATTTTATTCTCACTAATTGTCACCATGAATAACGTGTGGGTTCATCCAAGGTGAGAAAGATACCAGAAAAGAAAGAGCAGCATGAATGGACCGCTCAGTTAATGAATGAACTTCTTGAACGAGATGCGACGTACAGATATGAAGAAAGGGGCTTGTGTCCCTCATCAGAAGAACCCATCATGTTAGATATCATAGAGTATGATCAACAGCAGCAGTACGAAGTCTCTGACATGAAGATTGAAAACCCTATATTAATAGCTGCCAAGAATGGCATAATAGAAATGGTGGAAAAAGTCCTTGAAGAATTTCCTATTCATGACATGAACATGGAGGCGAAGAATTTGGTGCTGGTGGCTGTGGAACATCGGCAATCACTTGTTTACCAATTTTTGCTTGATCGATATATAAAAGACACTAAGAGCAATGGTACAAAGGAAAACTTCTTCCTTGCCGTGGATAATAGTGGGAATAGCGCATTGCATCTTGCAGCTAAGCTCAGAGACTATAAGCCCTAGCTCATTGCAGGCGCTGCTTTACAAATGCAATGGGAATTCAAGTGGTACGAGGTATGCAATCGTTACAAAACCAAGTTATAATGACAAATTTCATTCTTAAATATTCAATAACTAAGAAAAGGAAAATCCTAGTACTTATACTGGTAATATTAGTGTAAGGTTATGATTGCGATTACAGCCTAATTAGGTCTCTTTACTCAGTCGACAGATAGGAGGAAAATTTGTCCTAACCTTTGTTGGACTGTTGTAGTTTAATCCTTGCTTCATTTTAGACTAGGCACTGCATAAATTAATGATTAATATATTTTAGCACTTAATACTTTTCATCTAAAGTTTAATGAAGGCCCTGGTTTGTAATACACTCGTGTATTTTGAAAAATGCACAGTTTATAGAGAACTCCATGTCATGCCACTTCTTCGTTCATCACAACAAGTTCAGCAAGACACCCAAAGACGTATTCTCAGCAACTCACTAGGAACTAGTTAAAAGTGGCGGCGAATGGCTCACACGCATTTCCGAGTCATGCTCAATTGTGGCAGGTCTTATAGCCACTGTCGCCTTGGCTACCTCAACCACTATGCCAGGAGGCCTAAAACAGGAAAGTGGCACTCCAACACTAAAGCATCATTCGGTATTTAATGTGTTTTCTATCTCGTCCCTGATAGCTCTAGGCTCCTCTGTCACATCCGTGATCATGTTCCTTGCTATCCACACTTCTGAGTACCAAGAGAAGGATTTTAGAAGAAATCTCCCTATAAAGCTTTTTACGAGTTTATCTTCTCTTTTTGTGTCCATTGCTGCAATTTTGGTTTCTTTCTATGCAGGGCACTTCCTTGTGCTTAAAGATAAACTGAGATATGCAGTATTTCCAATTTATATAATGGCCTGCCTGCCTATGACTTGTTTCACTATAGCCCAGCCCCATTGTACTTCGATCTTATTTGGGCTACATGGAAAACTGTTCCTCAACATAACTACATGGTGGTTCTCCCATTGTCCAAGTTCTAGTTTCGCTGACAATTTGCTTTGTGTGGAGTGTTTTCTTAATTCGATTAAGCGGGGAGCTTTAATTTAGTCAAAATAGTATTGCCCAAAGTTGTATGTTTTAATGTTACGTGATTTGTTCAAATTTCAATGCAATTTAATTATGTTTGGAGAAGATGAGAAGGAGAGGCAGTGGTAGGGCTTCCTGGCCTTATCCATTGCAGGTGCTTCTTATGACACCTTTTTCTATAATTTAAAGAAGTTTTGACCAATAAAACAGTAAACATAATTATTCTCTAAACAAGCTACCTCAACATGTTTTTATATTTTACACGGGACCACGTTGCAGCCCACTGATTTGATTTAGCGTTCAATTAAGGCCCACATAAAAAACATTCAATGATTTGACCTTCTCACGCATTGTTGGTTTGTTACTATTTATAACAGAGACTACTTAAAAATTTTGTATTTTTCCTAGGGGAATGATATGATCTTTTTGACATGTGGGGTCGTACCACTCTTTGTCGTCTGTTGTCTAATTTTGCACGAAAATTTTAATTCATTTTCTTAAAAATAAACCTTAAAAGTACATTGTTTATGTTTATTAAAATGTGATAAAACCTTTTTTCTAATTTTCATAAAGATTTTTCTTTATTATTGTTTCTTTATTTACTTTTTTTGTTTATTACTTTGAAGTGTTTCTCTCATTAATGCATTCACCAACTATTAACTTTTTTACTCTTTTCTTATGTTTATAGTTGTGATTTGTAATTAAGTTACAAAAAATAAAAGAGAAGTTATTTGATTTATGCATTAATTTCAATTTGTTAAGGTAATAGTATTGAAAATTTACGAATTTTTTGCCTTTCTATTATTCTCCTTATGTTAAAAGTATGAGACTTATTAGAAATAACCTCTCTACCAAATAAGGGTAATGTTATATACTACTGAACCTCTTCAGACCTCACGTTTTAGCGGGACTCTTATCTATTGTTGTGTTGTTGTTATTGTTGTTGTTGTAGTAAGAGTATGAGACTCCAAAATTTTGAGAATTTGATAAGATGTAACATCTTAATGAGATTATTTAATGTTTATTAATTGAGATAGAGATTGACATTAGAGGATTAAAAATACAAGAGTGGTTAATTATGGTGGTAACACTTAAAAAAGAAAGAAAATTTGGTGGAGAATCATGTTGGTTCAGTTCATTATCATCACTAAGTATTGTTTAAGAAGATGTGCCTTAGTGTATGTTATTTGCTGATGATACTGTTTTAGCATATGAGACAAGAAAGGGTGTTAACTTCAAGATAGAATGTTAGAGGGATAGTTAGAGTCAAAGGGTTTTAAAGTGAGTAAGACTAAGAATTGGTACTTAGAATGTAACTTTTTGGGTCATAAGGTGGCTACCGATGTACAGGTAAAGATTAGATCAAAAGTTATACTGCGAAAGAGTGTTTTAAATACTAGATTCTATTATCCAAAGCAACGGAGAGATCGACGAAGATATAGTCTATTATATTAGATCAGGGTGGCTCAAATGGAAAAGTGCATTAGTAGTTTATGTGATTAAAAAATACCACTCAAGCTCAAAGGTAAAGAAGTGTTGGCCCATCAAACAAATACATAGTAATGAGCTTATAATGATGAAGATGAGGATGCTTCGGTGGATATGTAACCTTACCAAAAGAGATAAGGTCAAAAATCTAATAAGAAGAGACAAATTAAAGGTAGTTGGTATTAATGAAAAATTGAAAAAGGCAAGGCTTAAGTGGTTTGGACATATTAAATGGGGACACCTTAATGCTCTAGTGAGAATATACAAGAAAATAAGACTTAGAGACTATAAGAGGAAAAAAGGAATGCCCAAGAAGGATTGTGGGAAAGTGATCAAGAATGATATGGCTTGGATGGAACTTACCGAAAACATGACCCGCAATAGAAAATTTTAACATACTAGAATACAGATAAAGGATCTCTCTTAAAGAGGTCATTTGCGTTCTTTCAGGTTTTTTAGATTGTGTCCTTTGCGTTTAATAGGTAATACTTATCTCCTAGTTAGTTAGGTTGATTAGTTTCCTACTTAGCTTAATTACTTCTTGACATGTCTGGTTTGAGTTACTCTTATATGAGTTTTTTTTTCCTGATTTGTGTGTTTATTTAATTATTTATCTTTTATTATTAATCTTTAATGTATTCTATATGTAGGTTATTTTGTATTACATTACCTATTTGTATTTTTTCTTATTTATACATATTCATTTATAATTTTGTAGTATCTTAATGTTGTATTGCATATGGGTCTATATAAAAAAACTCCTCTACTAGGTAGGAATAAGACTACATACTATTGGAACTCTCCAGACCCCGCATTTCAGTAAGATTCCTATTAGGTGTTGTTGTTGTTGTAACTTTTGGTAAACATATCAAATTGAGTTGATTCAGGAGACTATAAAAATACAATAGAATTGTTTACTTCTTCTAAGAAAGAACTTACAATCAATTAGCTAAAGGTGACCATAAATTTTTATTTAAAAATGTCTTACCAGCTGAATAATGAGTTAGACTAACCAAACCCCTCCATAGTCTATATTTAAATATGCAAACTATTAATTAACTTTCCTCAATGGTTTCAAGCATTTTAAGTTATAAAAGATAAGGAGAATAGAGGAGGGACGAAAGGATCACTAAAGTAAACAATTACTAAGGTGAAATTATGAATCTAACAATTTTTTGTGACTCTAGTATGTTTTAGTAAGTGCTTAAACAATTATTTTATTTTTAAGAACTTTTTTATATGAAATTTTATAGTATGTACTAATTAGGTTCCTTTGAATTATTTAATATGTTGTTTGGAGTTTTAATTGTCTTGTTGTGTATTATTTAACTGTTTATATGCCTTAATGTTTTATTTTGAGGATAATAAAAAATTTCATGTCGAAGAAATGGTAGAATTAGTTTTTATCAAATTGTTAGATTTTGGAGATACTAACAAGTTGATTTTTAATAAAAGTGAAAATGAGGTTATTCTTAGTCATATCTTAATGTAAAAGTTGACCATTCTAAATATGTTTATATATGTTAAATTGTGTGAAGAATTATTTAAAATACTTACATTTAAATGATCTTACGGTATTAGAGTTTGTGGATTATAATTGTTTTGACGGTTTAATTGAACCATTTGACGTGTCAAGGAAGTCCTATGATGGTGTTTTATGGTGTTTTGAGATGTATAAAGTGTGATAGTTGGTTAGAACTTGCCATCCAATACTAGAGCAAGGCAAAAGTTATTATGTTGATGAAGAATTATTATCTAGTGTAAAGTGGGAAAAATACCATTCAACTATCCAAAACTTATCAATCGGTGCCTATCACGAGTAAATATAAATTGTCATATGAATTATGGTTTATGACCATGATGATTATTGTATTTTTTGAGATTCGGGATACATGTATTTCAGTTTTAAGGTAAAAGACACTAACCTTCTTTGTGGATTTATAAATTTCAAGAAAAATCTTCTGTAATTTAAAAGTCTTGTAAGAATACCTTGTAATTTATAAAAAGCCTAGAATAAGTCATTTTGTTATCTTTCTCCATTAACTTTCATTGAGGTGAAAGTTATGAGGCTAGTGACAATGTCATATAAACAAAAGATAGCCCACATTATTAATAAATTAAAAAACATATGGTCTAAATTAAAAACCTAAATAACTTGACTTGTTTTTAACTTTTTTCCACCCCAACCCATTTTAATCTTACCACTTTCCCATATTATCCTAACATATTTTCTTAAACACCCATATCCATACCCATAAAACTCTATTATCAATTTTCTTTCCAACACATTTTATATGTGAATTTGCAAGTGTTTTAGTGTATGCAATTATGGGTGTTTGTGAGTTTTTAAGAGTGTTGCTTTGGTTGGAATTGATAAAAATTGACGGACCCTTTACTACTTTATATAATGTATTAGGTACCTAGACTCAATCTTAGATTCATCTTTTAGGAAGGTTTTGATTTAGGCATGAATCTGACAAAATGTACCAATATATGAGATTTGAGGACTGTCTTCCCTTTTCTACTTTTACATTAAAGTTTGAGAGCTAAGATTAATGACCTATTTTTTGTTTCAACTACAAAAAAATCTACTCCTAACAACGATAATGTAGGAAAAGCTAATAACCAATTGATTTTGTACTAATACAAATGCTAGAGAAATAGATTATAAGTTTTCTTATATACTATACCTTATTTTATTGGGAAAATATATGCTTGAGCATACTTCATCTTTGTAAATATGATTCGCTAACTTTTTGCTTGACACATTCTAATTAACTTTTCATTAAGAATTGATAGTTATGCCTTTAGTTGTGAAATGAAAATTACTCTCTTTTTTTTCTTCTAGATTTTCTTGTTTAAGATATGTACAATTGTTTAACAACATCAAAGCTAAGTAATACAACAACAAAAGCTAGTCATTACATAGGCATTTTAAAAATAATTTAATAGTTAATTATGCTTTTTAAAGATTATTAATGATAATTTGTTTATTACTTCTTTGCTCAATAAGTACAAGTAGGGATTCATCAAATAATTTCATTACATAAAACCACCCATCAACTTCAAAATCAATCATGAGTTCTTTACTTGGTATTAAGTTAAGCTATAACTAGGAAATTTGTTTTTTAAGCAATAGTTATTAATATCTTTGGTATTAAGTGTAAATCACTGTAATATCTTACTTCTTTATAGAGACAACTAGCTTAGTAGTGAAGTTAACAAATATAGGACTCTTACATAAAATTACAGTAAAACCTCTATAAATTAATATTGTTGGGATTATGATATTTATTATTTTATAGAGATATATTAATATTTATTAATTAACTGATAAATTAATATTTATTAATTTAAAGAGATTTTTGTAATTGATTGAAGTTAAATTTTGATTACATCAAAAAGCATTATATCTTAGAAAAATTCATATTTCATATTAATTGAATGAATCTAAAACATAGATTCATTGTACATAATATTAATGAAAACTAATAACTAATGTTCATTGTTTCTTAATAATTAAGTATTATTTATTGTATTTTTACTAAAAACATTCAATGTACATATGTAAGTATGATGGAGATAGAAAATACTTTATAGACAAGATAGAGATGAGGTCCAACTAGACTTAAATTTTAAGCAAAAACAATAAATACTAGAATCATATTTCACTAAATTGTCTTAGTTATATTTGTGTAAGTTTATATAATTATTAAATTCTTATATTAATGGGACCTTATATTTACATAGGGATATTTTGAAAATATATTATCTTATTATCTCATCGAAATTTATTAAATTTTCAACTGACCCAAGTCGGGACTGGAGAAAAATATTATCTTAGAGAGTTTATTAATTTACCATAATCAAATTAAAGAGGTTCTACTGTATAAAGACAAAATTCATAGTCTTAAAGGAATTGAGAAGTTTGATAGAATATGAAACTTACCTCATCACCAATATTAGAAATAAAATCTTAATAGTTTTAATATGAATTATGGAATTTCAAAAGAGATAAGTTCCTCGTAATGAGATTCATATCATATAGGTTCATAATTTTGATGGCCAACTAAGAGGAAAAAGGTTAAAATAAGGTTATATTATTAGGATTTTGGATTAGGTCGTGGGTTTTTTTAGTTTATTAATAATGTAATTCCCTTTTTGCTCACGTGACATTACCACTAAGAGGGAAAAGGTTAAAATAGGGTTATAGTTTTTGTTTAGTTTATTAATAATGTAAGTCCCTTTTTGCTCACATGGCATTACCACTAATTCTCTAAATTCCACCCGAGAGTAAGTTAATGGAGAAAATTAACACAAGGACTTACTCTAGACTTTTAAAATTTTAAGGGTTCCTATGAGACTTTTAAACCATAAGGCATCTTATTAGAATTCATGAAACAACACAAAAGATTTTTAATTTTTTAACCTTAGTTTCTTGTCAGGTATTTTAGAAGAAATTATAGTGCTCAATAGGCACAACTATAAGATTTATTTCATATATTATAACAGGGGTAAAGTTTCTTCTTTTATCTTATTATAATTTCTTAGTTGGTATATTCTATCGTGCTTTATTTATTTTTCAGGTAAAGAACTCATAGAGGATGAGGTCAAGGATATGAAGGGGATGTGAGGCTCCAACATCTTCTAGTTAGATCTTGTTGGTCGATAGATCAAGAGAAATCATTTATTTATTCACTTAAAATTTAAATATTTATATAATAAATTTGTTAGTTATGGATGTGTCAATTATAAGATAACCAAGCTTATGACTATAAGAATTGTGTTTTGAGGCTTTTAGTAGCTTGAGAAATTGGAGTTAATTTTTTAAAAGGTAATAATGTTCATGTAGTGGTGTTCTCATCTTGATTTACCAAAAGGCATAATGAAATACATCAATAAACTACAAAGATATTTCATTTAGAGTGGTTATATCACAAGCCTAAGATACCTAAGGTTAAATAGGCTACGGTTTGTCAACCAAAAAATTACGGAGGACTTAACATCACCTATATTCGTATGATGAGTAAAATTATGGTTATCAAGAGGCTCCGCAGACTTTGCTTTGATGGAGATGATCAATGGGTGACGTGGATTCACCTGAACTTCTTGAAGAGTGCAAATATCTGGCATATAAGAGCTAACCATGGCATTTCTTGGACATTTAGTCAGATATTAAAGATAGGGCATCTGATTCAATCATTCTTCAAATATAAGATAGGCAAGGAAGCAAAATATCCTTTAGTCTGATCATTGTCATAATTTGGGACCTCTTTATAAACTAAGGGACTTTCAAACCTTAAAAGTCAATTATTCCAACTAGTACTAAAGTACAAGCCTTGATCATGAACAATTTTTGGCACCAGTCATTTCACTCCTCAAAAGGTGTCGGGGAAATTCTATGCGATATGCCTTTCAATATTCCTTACTCTTCTTTGAAGGATAAAAGTCTATAGAATCAAGATAGCTCTTTAATATTCACCACTGAATCTTGTAAGAAGTTTATACAAGTTAGACAAAACCTAAAACCTTGGCACAACCTTCATACTTTGGCTTGCAACCGTTGAGAGACTTGGAACCAAAGACTCCCTCGTATTCTCCATACCTAATCTAACGTGTGTTTTATGTGATAAGGCTCTTTTAGACCTTGGATCATATACTTTTTATATGTAGGTACTCTGCTCATTTGTGGAACTATATACTGGATCTCTTCAAGCTGCGGTTCAAAGGAGTACAATGGACTAGTGTCATCTCTTGGGCTTCCTGTGTTACCTTTCATATTAAAGGTGACGTAAAGTTGTTTATAATAGCTGTTGGTACATTGGTTTGTTACATATAGCGTGAAAGGAATAACATATTTTTTTGCAAGGTGGCATTCAATGTTGAAACCAACTTACTAAATCTTAAGCCGAGGATAAGAAGCACAATAACAATTTAGAATCTCGAACTCCTTATGTCTCCTTCCTTTCGTAAAATTAGAAACTTGCAAATGGTGTGCTTTAATGGTTTATTGGTCCATTACTAGCCCGAGTCCTATTGTATATAATAGTTTTGCATACTCTATGTGCCTATTTCCTTTTATTAATAAAATCATTAACTTCTTAAACAATGTTCTTAGTTAATAAAAACAATATAATTTAGTTTTTCTTTGTTCATTATTCTTGAATATTTATATATTCTCTGCAAATCCTTGAGTTAACTATTTTGATTGATTAATTTTTAAAAATATCAAAGTTATATATGTTTGATTGTTCTAATATTTATGGTAAATATTATAATCAATTATAGACAAGAATATATATATCCTAACTAAAATAAATCAAGCTTATTATTTATCGATTAGAATTCGTAGTCTTTATATTAATAAATTGAATCCTAAGAGCTTATATATGGTTATTTGTTGATAATATAATTATTTGAGGAGTTTATTTTGGTCAATAAGAAAATAAAGAGAGACAGGTTATTGTATTCTCATACATAATACTATAATTGTATCAGCCATCAATTATGTGAATCAAAACTAAAACTAATCCTTTTGTTAGACATTATTCTAATATTGTTATATCTTCTCTCTTATTATTTGTCCAAAGGCTCAATACCTCAACTTTCTATAAAAAGTCTAAGCAAACTATTATTATTATCTCTAATACTACTTTACACTTTAACGTTATTAAAACGGTACTTATTGTACCCTAAATAGAATGCAAAAAGTGGCATTAAAGATGTCGTAGGGGTTGACTTTGAACTTTTTATAAAATATTGAGGTTCAAATCATACATTTGGTTTAATGCTTAAAGTAATCATTTTCAATACCATGTTAGCGTCTAGTGGGTTTTAATTACCTAGATGGACGCTATTTGGGTTATGTCAACAACTCAATTACTAGAAACTGGCAAAATAAAAATATTAAGATATAATGGAATACCATATATAATAATATTGGCTTACTTAGATCTTTTAAAAATTTTTAGGATGCCACTCATTTATCTTTAGCCTTATTATTTTGATTGTATCATTTTAGTTTAAATTTACAAGATTTCCTTTTCATTTTATGGTTTTAGGGAGAAATAAATCAGCCTAATATATGTATATATGACCCTACTCATCATTGCAAATAATTTTTTTAAACTAGGGAATTTATTTTTATTGTATTTTACACCCATCAAATTTTAGCACTATTTCCCATTATTATTGTCTTTAATATATTTATTTTCTTAAATTTATGTTTGTTTGTCACTTAATTAGACAACTTGTCGATTGAGAAGAAACTAAGGAGTCGTTTAGTTCAACTTTTATTTTTCTATTATGATTTTTAGTT
>JANSVA010083262.1:0-11330 GCA_025504915.1 Erythroxylum reticulatum
CCGGCACCGTCGGGAGACCAAGTTGGGGACACAGACACTTGTTGCGGCCATGTGTGGGCATACTTTGTAGTTGAAAAATCAGCAGAAACAGGCCAAGGTGGGGAACAAATTGTCAGTTTCTCATTTAAAACTGCCAAATTATAGCCTTCACCCCAAGACCGGCACTGTCGGGAGACCAAGTTGGGGCCTTTGTCACTTGTTGCGACCATGTTCGGACATACTCGGTTGTGGGAAAATTAGTGCAAACAAACCCTAGTTGGTCACAGATTGTCAGTTTCTCGTCAAAAACTAGCCGATTATAGCATTGCCCCCATGACCAGCACCATTTGGAGACCAGGTCGGGGTCGTGGGTACGTTTTGCGACCATGTGTGAGCATACTCAATAGTCGAAAAATCAGTGCAAAGAAGCCTCAGTCGGTCACGGATTGAAGGTTTTTCATCGAAAACTTACCGACTATAGCCTTGCCCCCATGATCGATGTCGTCGGTCGATCAGGTTGGGGTCGTGGACACTTATCGTGGCCATCTGTGAGCATACTCGGCAATAGGAAAATTAGCGAAAACTAGCCCCAGTCAGTCACAGATCTTTAGATTCTCATCGAAAACTCACCTACTATAACCTTGCCCCATGACCGGCACCATTGTGAGATCATGTCGGGGCTGTGGGCACTTGTCACAACCATGTGTGTGCAAGCTAGGTAGTGGGAAAATCAGTGCAAACAAGCCCCAGTCGGTCATGGATTGTCGGTTTCTCATCGAAAATTTGTCGATTATAGTCTTGCCCTTTAACCGACACCTTTGGGGGACCAAGTCGGGGCTGTGGGCACTTTCCACAGCCATATGCGGGCTTACTTAGTAGAGGGAAAATCAGTGCGAATAAGCCCCAGTCAGTCACAGATTTTCGGTTTCTCATCGATAACTCGTCGATTATAGCCTTGCCCATAAGACCGGCACAGTAGGGAGAACAGGTTAGGGCCGTGGGTACTTACTTAAGACCATGTGTGGGAATACTCGGTAGTGGAAAAATCGGTGAGCACTTCCCCAATCAGTCACAAATTGTCGGTTTATATTCAAAAACTTGTCGATAATATTCTTGCCCCTATGACCGACACCGTCGGGATCATGGGCATTTGTCACGGCCATGAGCGGGCATACTAGGTAGTTGAAAAATCAGCAGAAATAGGCCAAGGTAGGGAACGAATTGTCAGTTTCTCATTTAAAACTAGCAAATTATAGCCTTCAACCCAAGACCGGCACCATCGGGAGACCAAGTCGGGGCCATTGTCACTTGTTGCAACCATCTTCAGGGATACTCGGTTGTGGGAAAATTAGTGCAAACATACCCCAATCGGTCACAGATTGTCAGTTTCTCATCAAAAACTAGCCGATTATAGCCTTGCCCCCATGACCAGCACCATCATGAGATCATGTCGGGGCTGTGGGCACTTGCCGCAGCCATGTGTGTGCAAGCTAGGTAGTGGGAAAATCAGTGCGAATAAGCCCTAGTCGGTCACAGATTGTCGGTTTCTTATCGATAACTCTTCGATTATAGCCTTGCCCCTAAGACCGGCACAGTAGGGAGAACAGGTTGGGGCCGTGGGTACTTACTTAAGACCATGTGTGGGAATACTCGGTAGTGGAAAAATCGGTGAACGCTTCCCCAATCGGTCACTAATTGTCGGTTTCTATTCAAAAACTCGTCGATAATATTCTTGCCCCTATGACCGATACTGTCGGGATCATGGGCACTTGTCGCGGCCATGTGCGGGCATACTGGGTAGTTGAAAAATCAGCTAAAATAGGCCAAGGTGGGGAATGAATTGTCAGTTTCTCATTTAAATCTAAAAAATTATAGCCTTCACCCTAACACCGGCACCATCGGGAGACCAAGTCGGGGCCATTGTCACTTGTTACGACCATGTTCGGGCATACTCAGTTGTGGGAAAATCAGTGCAAACAAACCCTAATCGGTCACAGATTGTCAGTTTCTCATAAAAAAGCTACCCGATTATAGCCTTGCCCCCATGACTGGCACCGTCTGGAGACCAGGTCGGGGTCATGGGTACGTTCTGCGACCATGTGTGAGCATACTCAATAGTGGGAAAATCAGTGGAAAGACGCCTCAGTCGGTCACGGATTGAAGGTTTCTCATCGAAAACTTGCCGAGTATAGTCTTGCCCCCATGACCGATACCGTCTGTAGAATAGGTTGGGGTCGTGGACACTTATCGTGGCTATATACGAGCATACTCGGCAGTGGAAAAATCAGCACAAATTAGCCCAAGTCAGTCAATGATCTTCAGATTCTCATCGAAAACTCACCTATTATAGCCTTGCCCCCATGACCGGCATCATCGGGAGATCATGTTGGGGCCGTGGGCACTTGCTGCAGCCATGTGTCTGTATGCTAAGTAGTGGGAAAATAAGTGCAAACAAGCCCTAGTCGGCCATGGATTGTCAGTTTCTCATAAAAAATATGCCGATTATAACCTTGCCCCATGACCAGTACCCTTGGGGGACCAAGTTGGGGCCATGGGCACTTTCCACGACCATGTGTGGGCTTACTTCGTAGAGGGAAATTCAGTGCGAATAAGCCCCAGTAGGTCACAGATTGTCAGTTTCTCATCGATAAGTTGTCGATTATAGCCTTGCCCCTAAGACCAGCACAGTAGGGAGAACAGGTTGGGGCCGTGGGTACTTGTCGAGACCATGTGCAGGAGTACTCGGTAGTGGAAAAATCGTAGAACACTTCCCTAATCGGTCATGAATTGTCGGTTTCTATTCAAAAACTTATTGATAATATTCTTGCCCCTATAATCGACATCGTTGGGATCATGGGCACTTATCGCGGCCATGTGCGGGCTTACTGTGTAGTTGAAAAATCAGCAGAAATAGGCCAAGGTAGGGAACGAATTGTCAGTTTCTCATTTAAAACTAGCAAATTATAACCTTCACCCCAAGACCGGCACCGTTGGGAGACCAAGTCGGGGCCATTGTCACTTGTTGCAACCATGTTCGGGCATACTCGATTATGGGAAAATTAGTGCAAACAAACCCCAGTCGGTAACAAATTGTCAGTTTCTCATCAAAAACTAACCGATTATAGCCTTGCCCTCATGACTGGCATCGTCTGGAGACCAGGTCGGGGTCGTGGGTACGTTCTGCGACCATGCGTGAGCATACTCAGTAGTGGGACAATCAGTGCAAAGAAGCCTCAGTCGGTCACGGATTGAAGGTTTTTCATCGAAAACTTGCCGACTATAGCCTTGCCCCCATGACCGATGTCGTCGGTAAAACAGGTTGGGGTTGTGGACACTTATCGTGGCCATATGCGAGCATACTCGGCAGTGGGAAAATTAGCGAAAACTAGCCCCAGTTAGTCACGCATCTTCAGATTCTCATCGAAAACTCACCTATTATAGCCTTGCTCCCATGACTGGCACCATCGGGAGATAATGTTGGGGCCGTGGGCACTTGCTACAGCCATGTGTTTGCATGCTAGGTAGTGGGAAAATCAGTGCTGGGAAAATCAGTGTAAACAAGGCACAGTCGGTCACAAATTATCAGTTTCTCATCGAAAACACACCGATTATAGCCTTGCCCCCATGACTGGCACCGTCGAGAGACCAAGTCGGGGCCGTGGGGACTTCCTGTGGGCATATACAAGCATACTCGATAGTGGAAAAATTAGTAAAAACAATCCTTAGTCAGTCACAAATTGTCGATTCCTCATCAAAAACTCGCTGATTATAGCGTTGCATCGTGATCGGCATCGTTGGGAGACCAAGTTGGGGCCGTGGTAACTTGGGGCGGCCATGTGAAAACATGCTCGATAGTGGGAAAATTAGTAGGAGCAGGCCCATGTGGGGTACAAATTGTCAGTTTTTGATCGAAAACTCGTCGATTGTTAGCTTCCCCACATGACTGGCACCGTCATGAGACAGGTCGTAGCCATGGGCATTTGTCACGAATATGTGCAGGCATACTCGGTAGTGGAAAAATTAGTGCAAACAAGCCTAAGTCGGTCACTGATTATTCGTTTCTCATCAAAAACTCGCCGATTATAGGCTTGTCACCATGACTGGCACCGTCGAGAGACCTTGTCGAGGCCGTGGGCACTTACTGCTGCCATGTGTGGGCATACTTGGTGGTGGGAAAATTAGCAAAAATAGACCCCAGTGGGTCATGGAATGTCAGTTTCTCACCGAAAACTCGCCAATTATAGCCTTGCCCCTATGACCGACATCATCAAGAGACCAAGTCGGGGCTATAGGCATACGCTGCTTCCATCTACTAGCATACTCATAGTGGGAAAATTAGCAAATACAAGCCCCAGTCGGTCACAGATTGTCAGCTTCTCATAAAAAACTCACCGACTATAACCTTACCCTCACGATTAGCACCATTGGGGGATTAGGGTTTGACGGTGGGCACTTGTTGCAGCCATATGCAGGCATCCTCGATTGTGTGAAAATCAATTCAAACAAGCCACAGTCTGTCACTAATGGTCAGTTCCTCATGAAAAACTCGTTGATTATAGCCTTGCCCCCCATCACCGACACTATCAGGAGACCAGGTCGAGGTCATGGGCAAGTGCCTTGTTGCCATGACCGGCACTGTCAGGAGACCTTGTCACGGTCGCAGGCAGCTGCCACAGCCCTGCGTGGGCATACTCGGTGGTGGGAAAATTAGCGAAAACAGACACTAGTTGGTCACGAATTGTCAATTTCTCATAAAAACTCACTGATTATAAACTTGCCCCATGACCGGCACCGTATGGAGACCAGGTCGGGATCGTGGTCATTTTCCATGACCATCTGTTGGCATACTCGGTTTCTCGTCAAAAACTCGCCGATCATTGCCTCACACTCATGATCGGCACCATTGGGGGACCAGGATTTAGCGGTGGGCACTTGTCATGGCCATGCGCAGGCATGCTTAGTAGTGTGAAAATTAGTGCAAACAAGCTCAAGTCGGTCACAGATTGTTGGTTCCTTGTCAAAAACTCGCTGATTATACCCTTGCCCCTATGATCGGCATTGTCAGGAGACCAGGATGGGGCTGTGGCCACCTACCACGGCCATGTGCGAGCATCTTCGATAGTGGGAAAATCAACAGAAACAGGCCCATGTGGGCCAGGAATTGTTGGGTTCTCACCGAAAACTCGCTGATTATAGCCTTACGCTCCTGATCGGCACCATTAGGGGACCAGAATTTGACGGTGGGCAATTGTCATGGCCATATGCGGGCATACTAGTAGTGTGAAAATCAGTGCAAACAAACCCCAGTCAGTCATGGATTGCCAGTTCCTCGTGAAAAACTTGTCGATTATAGCCTTGCCCAATATGATTGGCATCGTTAGGAGAGCAGGTCGAGGCCATGGGTAGTGGGAACTTACTATGGCCATCTGTGAGCATACTCGGTAGTGGGAAAATCAACAAAAACAGGCCTAGGTGGGGCATGAATTGTTGGTTTCTCATCGAAAACTCGCCGATTATAGCCTTGCGCCCATGACTGACACCATCGGGAGACTAGGTCGGGGCCGTGAACACTAACCGTCGGCACTCATCGCAGCCTTCTACTGGCATACTCGGTAGTGCGAAAATCGGTGAAAATAAGCCCGAGTTGGTCACAGATTGTCAGTTTCTCATCGAAAACTCATCAATTATAGCCTCACGCTTATGATCGGCCCCATTGGGGGACCAGCATTTGGCAGTGGGCACTTGTCACGACCAGGTGAAGGCGTACTCATTAGTGTGAAAATTAGTGAAAACAAGCCCCAGTAGGTCACGGATTGTTGGATCCTCATCAAAAACTCGTCGATTATAGCCTTGCCCCTATGACCGACATCGTCGGGAGATCAAGTCGGGGCCATGGGCATTTGCTGTGGCCATGTGCGGGCATACTCGATAGTGGAAAAATAAGGAGAAGCAGGCCCAAATGGGGCATGAATTGTCAGTTTATCATCGAAAACTCATCGATTATAGCCTTCCCCCATGATTGGCATTACCGGGAGACCAGCTTGGGGTCGTGGACACTTGCTGCGGCCATGTGCGGGCATACTCGATAGTGGAAAAATCAGGAGAAGCAGGCCCAGCTGGGGCACAAATTGTCAGTGTCTCATCGAAAGCTTACCGATCGTAGCCTTCCCCTTGACCGGCATTGTCGTGAGATCAGGTCAAGGCAGTGGGCATTTGCTGCGGTCATATGGGGGTATACTTAGTTCTGGGAAAATTAGCAGAAACAAGCCCAGGTGGGGCACGAATTGCTGCAGCCATATGCTAGCATACTCGATGCTGGGAAAATTAGTGTAAACAAGCCATAGTCGGTCATAAATTATCAGTTTCTCATCGAAAACACACCGATTATAGCCTTGCCCCCATGACTGGTACCGTCGAGAGACCAAGTCGGGGCCGTGGGGACTTCCTGTGGGCATGTACAGGCATACTCGGTAGTGGGAAAATCAGTAAAAATAAGCCTTATTTGGTCACAAAATGTCGGTTCCTCATCATAAACTCGCTAATTATAGCCTTGCCCCGTTATTGGCATCGTCGGGAGACCAAGTTAGGGTCGTGGAAACTTGGCGCGGCCATTTGCAAGCATGCTCGGTACCGGGATAATTAGTAGTAGCAGGCCCATGTGGGGTACAAATTGTCAGTTTCTCATCGAAAACTCATTGGTTGTTAGCTTCCCCACATGACTGGCATCGTCATGAGACAGGTCGGGGCCATGGGCATTTGTCACGGACATGTGCAGGCATACTTGGTAGTGGAAAAATTAGTGCAAACAAGCCCAAATCGGTCACTAATTATCTGTTTCTCATCAAAAACTCGCCGATTATAGGCTTGTCGCCATGACTGGCACCGTCGGGAGACCTTGTCGAGGCCACGAGCACTTACCGCAGCCATGTGTAGGCAAATTTGGTGGTGGGAAAATTAGCAAAAATAGGCTCCAATGAGTCATGGAATGTCGGTTTCTCATTGAAAACTCGCCGATTATAGCCTTGCCTCCATAACTGACATCATTAAGAGACCAGGTCGGGGCTATAGGCACACGCTGTGGCCATTTACTGGCATACTCAGTAGCGGGAGAATCAGCAAATACAAGCCCCAGTCGGTCACAAATTGTCAGCTTCTTATAAAAAACTCACCGATTATAACCTTATCCTCACGATCAGCACCATTGGCGGATCAGGGTTTCACGATGGGCACTTGCCACGGCCATTTGTGGACATCCTCGGTGGTGTGAAAATCAATTCAAACAAGCCACAGTCCATCACTAATGGTCAGTTCCTCATGAAAAACTCGCTGATTATAGCCTTGCCCCCCATCACCGGCACTATCGAGAGACCAGGTTGAGGTCGTGGGCAAGTGCCTTGTTGCCATGACCAGCACCGTCAGGAGACCTTGTCAAGGCGGTAGGCACCTGCCGCAGCCATGCGTGGGCATACTCGGTGGTGGGAAAATTAGCAAAAACAGAACCCGGTCGGTCACGAATTGTCAATTTCTCATCAAAAACTCACTGATTATAAACTTGCCCCATAACCGTCACAGTATGGAGACCAGGTCGGGGTCGTGGCCATTTGCTATGACCATCTACTGGCATAATTGGTAGTGGGAAAATCAACAAAAACAAGCCCCAACCAGTTATGGATTATCGGTTTTTCATCAAAAACTCACCGATCATTGGCTTACACTCATGATCGGCACCGTTAGGGGACCAGGATTTGGCGGTGGGCACTTGTCATGGCCATCCGTAGGCATGCTTAGTAGTGTGAAAATTAGTGCAAACAAGCCCAAGTCAGTCACAGATTATTGGTTCCTTGTCAAAAACTCGCTGATTATAGCCTTGCTCCCATGATCGGCATTGTCGGGAGACCAGGTTGGGGTTGTGGCCACCTACCACGGCCATGTGCGAGCATGTTCGATAGTGGGAAAATCAACAAAAATAGGCCCATGTGAGGCAGGAATTGTTGGGTTCTCACCGAAAACACGTTGATTATACCCTTGCTCCCATGATCGGCATTGTCAGGAGACCAGGTTGGGGATGGGGCCACCTACCGCAGCCATGTGAGAGCATACTCGGTAGTGTGAAAATCAGCAAAAACAAGCCCCAGTCAGTCATGGATTGTCAGTTTCTCATCGAAAACTCGCCGATTATAGCCTTACACCCCATAATCGGCACCATCGGGAGACCAAGTTGGGGCTATGGGCTCTTACTGCATCCATCTTCTGGCTTACTCGGTAGTGGTAAAATTAGCAAAAATAAGCCCCAATTGGTCACGAATTGTTAGTTTCTCATCGAAAACTCATCGATTATAGCCCCATGCTTATGATTGGCACCATTGTGGGACCAGGATTTGACGGTGGGACATAATTTGTTAGTTTCTCATCGAAAACCCGCCGATCATAGACTTCCCCCATGACCAGCGCAGTCGGGAGACCAGATCGAGGCCATTGGAACTTAATGCAGCCATATGCTGGCATACTCAATGGTGGAAAAATTAGTGCAAACAAGGCCTACTCGGTCACGGATTGTTGATTTCTCATCGAAAACTCGCCGATTATAACCGGTAACGTGACATACTTGATAGTGGGAAAATTAGCAAAAACAAGCCCCAGTCGGTCACAGATTTTTAGTTTCTCATCAAAAACTTGCCGATTATAGCCTTGCCCCCATAATCAGCACCACCGAGAGACCAAGACGGGGCTGTGCATACTTGCCGCGACCATCTTCTGCCATACTCGGTGGTGGGAAAATCAGCGAAAACAAGCCCCAGTAAGTGACAGATTGGGGACAGATTGGGGGACCAGGTTTTGGCGGTGGCCACTTTCGTGGCCATGTGTGGGTATACTCAATAGTGTCAAAATCAGTCTAAACAAGCCCCAGTCAGTCACGGATTATCAGTTCCTCATCAGAAACTCGCCGATTATAGCCTTGCCCCCATTATCGACACCGTCGGGAGACCAGGTGGGGGCTGTGGGCACTTACAGCAGCTATGTTCTGGCATACTTGGTAGTGGGAAAATTAGCAGAAACAAGCCAGGTGGGGCACGAATTGTCAATTTCTCATCAAAAACTTGCCGATTATAGCCTTCCCCCATGACCGGCACTATCAAGAGACCAGGTCAGGGTCGTGGGCACTTGTCGCGGTCATGTGCCGATATACTCAGGAGTGGGAAAATAAGCAGAAACAAGTCAGGTGGGGCATGAATTATCAGTTTCTCATCGAAAACTCGCCGATTATAGACTTCCCCCCATATTCACCACCGTCGAGAGACCAAGTCGGGGTCGTGGACACTTATCTCGGTCATATGCAGGCATACTCGGTAGTGGAAAAATTAGAAAAAATAGGCCCTGGTGGGGCAAGAATTGTCAGTTTCTCATCAAAGACTCATCGATTATAGCCTTGCCCCTATGACCAATACCGTTGGAAGACCGGGTAGGGGCCATGGGCACTTAACATGACCATGTGCAGGCATTCTCGATAGTGGGAAAATTAGGAGAAGTAAGCCCAGGTGGGGCACAAATTGTCAGTTTCTCATCGAAAACTCACCAATTATAGCCTTCCACTATGGCCGACACTGTTGGGAGACCAGGTCAGGGCCATGGGCAGTTGCAGCGGCCATTTGCGGGTATAGCTAGTAGTGGGAAATCAAGAGAAGAAGGACCAAGTGGGGCACGAATTGTCGGTTACTCATCGAAAACTCAGCTATAATAGCCTTGCCCCTATAACCGGCACTGTTGAGAGACCAGGTCGAGGCCGTGAGCACTTCCCGTGGCCATATGCGAGCATACTCAGTAGTGTGAAAATTTGCAAAAACAAGCCCCAGTCAGACATGGATTGTCAGTCTCTCATCGAATACTTGGCGATTACAACCTTCCTCTATGATCAGCACCATCGAGAGACCAGGTCGGGGTCGTGGGCACTTGCTGCGGCCATGTGCAGGCATAGTCCATAGTGGTCAAATCAGTGCAAACAAGCCCTAATAAGTCACTGATTGTCAGTTTCTCATCAAAAACTCGCCAATTATAGCCTTGCCCCTATGACCGACACCGTCGGCAGACCAGGTCGTGGTCGTGGGCATTTGCTGTGGCCATGTGTAGGCATACTCGATAGTGGTAAAATCAGTGCAAACAAGCTTTGGTAAGTCACAGTTATTGGTTTCTCTTCAAAAACTCACCGATTATAGCCTTGTCCCCATGACTGGCACCATCAGGAGACCAGGTCGACGCTGTGGGCACTTGCCTCGACCATGTGAGGTCATACTCAGTAGTGGGAAAGTTAGGAAAAACAAGCCCCAGTCAGTCATGGATTATCGATTTCTCATTGAAAATTTGCAAATTATAACCTTGCCCCTATGACCGTCACTGTCGGCAGACCAAGACGGGGCCGTGGGCATTTGCCACAGCCATGTGTGGGTAAACTTAGTAGTGGGAAAATCAGCCAAAATTAGCCCAGGTGGGGCCCGAATTACCAGTTTCATATTGAAAACTCGCCAATTATAACCTTGTCCCTATGATCGCAACCGTTGGGAGACCAGGCTAAGGTTGTGGGCACTTGCTGTGGCCATGTGCAGGCATACTCGGTAGTTCGAAAATCAGCAAAAACAAGCCCCAATCGGCCATAAATTTTTAGTTTTAAACCAGGTCGAGTTCGCAGGCACTTGCTATGGCCATGTGTGGGCATACTCGGTTGTGCGAAAATCAGCAAAAATAGGCCCAGGTGGGGCATTAATTGTCAGTTTCTTATCGAAAACTTGCTAAATATAGCCTTGCCCCCATGACCAGCACTGTCGGGAGACCAGGTCAGGGTCGTGGGTACTTTTTACGACCATGTGTGGACGTACCAGATAGTTGGAAAATCAATGCAAACATGCCCCATTCGATCACGGATTTTCCGTTCCTCATCGAAAACTGGCCGATTATAGCCTTGCGTCTATAACCAGCACTGTTGGGAGACCAGATCGAGGTCGTGGGCACTTGCCGTGACCATCTGCGGGCATAATCAATAGTGGAAAAATCATCAAGAACAAGCCCTAGCCAGTCTCGAATTGTCAGTCCCTCATCGAAAACTATCTAATTATAACCTAGCCTCCTTGACCGGCACCATCGGGAGACCAGGTCAGGGTCGTGGGCTCTTGCTGCGGCCATATGTGGGCATACTCGATAGTCAAAAAATCAGTGAAAACAAGCTCCATTCAGTCTCGAATTGTCAGTTTCTCATAAAAAACTTACTGATTATGGCCTTGCCCCCATAACTGGCACCATCAGTATACCAAGTTGGCCTATCTTCAATCAGAGTTGGAGAGGGTCCTTTACCAAGAAGAGCT
>JANSVA010083273.1:0-11329 GCA_025504915.1 Erythroxylum reticulatum
GTTAAAATTAATTCTTTAAGAATGGTTTGGGTATATTTTTACAATAAATTAAGAAGAAATATATTTACAATATGTTCCTTGTTTAAATAATGAATCACTTAATTTTTTTTAGTTTATTAATTAATTATGCATAAATCACAGTTGACAAAAAATTTTAATTATCTAATTCTTGTAACTTTAAGCTTAATTTAATTATCACTTTTGTTTTTTAAATTTGCTGATCAGTTAGTTATATTTAAATTCATCAATATATCATTCATGCTTAGCTTATTTATTTAATTTATTATTAATAATATATTTACAATATGTTCTTGCTTAAATAATTAATAACTTAAATCTTTTTGAGTTTGTTAGCTAATTTTGCATAAATCAATCATCTTTAACTTATTTATTTAATTTAATATTAATAATTTCTTCGCGCAATTATTTTACCATGTTTAACTGATATATTTAATTTAATATTGATAATTTCTTGACCGAATTGTTTTCGTTTCAGGCTTTTTCCTTTTCATTGTTTAATACACAGACCATGAAGCTATTCTTAACGTATCCTTACCTTGGAGATTCGCTTGTCTTTACCCTATTTAATGTAGCAGTCACCATTTAGTGCAACACAATCTACTCTTCAAAAGCCAATATTCACATGACTTCCTCTTCTTTACACAAGTGAGCTTTTTTTCGTATCTCTAGGAAAAACGCTTCTGTGTCACTTTATCGCCTTTACGTACTAGCCATCATTTAATGCAGCACAACTCTTCTAGTAATGGTTTTATTCGACAACGATTCTATTTTTCAAGTTATCCATTTTTGTGTCAATTATTCAAAAATTGCTATCATTGCTAGGGCTTTTTTTCAGCAGTTTATAAATCAATCGCCGTATGGCCATTTCTTTGTGATTGAAATAAATTATGTCCAATTTTTTCCCCCAAAAAATCCATTAACACCTTTATCTTTTTACTTTTAAACTTTTCTCCTGTAACTTAACCCTGAAATCATTTTCGACTTAACCAATCAAACAATTTCTCCCTGCAAATTTTACTTTTCTGAACTACTCTCTCCTTTCACTTTCTTCTTGTTCAAGTTAAATACATCAAATTCCCTATTCTAGAAAGAAAAAAGACTAAAAGTTACGTCTCCTATTTCAGCAAACAAAGAACAAACCATTCATATTAGTAAGGTATTCTTTTCTTCGTTACTTTTTTCCCCCATTTTTTATATTTATTATTTTTATAAAATCGTATCGCTATCTTTTGTTTATTACATTTTAGCCAATTTTATTTCCTATCATCTAATTTCCTTTTTTTTGCCATTTTACCTGTGATTTTCATCCCCATACAGTTAAATAACAAATATTTCATTCTCGTCATTATATTCTCTTATAACACTATGCTATGTTGAAAATCTGAAGTACAAAAAGAATAAATATAGACAATAAATACATATATAAAAACCGTTACAGAAAACTATCAAATTTTACCATTATTCAATTATTACTTTTTCAATTGATAAAATAATCTGGTTTGTTTTTATTTTCTTAAATATCTTTTCGTTTTTTCAATTAAATTATTTTTCCCCTGATCTTATTATTCTAGGTGTTTCTATACTGCATGTTTTTTTAGGTTTTCTACTTATTATCTGCTCCACTCTTACACTACTAAGGGATGTTCAATTAGCTTATAATTAATTTCTGATTTCTATTTCTCTATTTCATAACTTGCACGCCCATTTTTATTTTATTTTTATACTTAGTTGCATTATATTCTCATGTATTAATTTTCTTATATATCTTTTAATCCTTTGCTTATCTCGCACTACATTCGGCCAATATTATTCTGGAAACTTTACAAATTTTTTGTTAATTTGTTAACTATTTAGATAATCATGTTTTTTGAACATATAGTTTGTTATATTTTTGTTAAATGTATTGTTTACCTTATTTGTCGACTGTGTGCTTATTACATATTTTCCTTTATTTATTGATATATGCAAATCTTACCACTTCACTATGAACTCTTTATTATATTTGTGCTTTACTGCATCTATTCTGTAACAAGTTTTTATTATATTCAATATTCATAAATATAATGTTTTCTTCTTTATACTTGTCTCCTTTAATATTATTTATAATATATATTCAATTATATTATATATATATGTATATATATTTAACGAATATTATTGTCAGAAATATTTTAATCTTTTTTAACAAACATTATCAATCCATACATAAAAAATGTTTATGTTATTTGCATCGCTCAGGTATTCAAATATGGACAAAAATGCTAGAAGACGTCAAAAATATGCTGAAATGGCAAATGATAAAAAACAAGAATTGTTACAACGTAGAGAAACTCGAGCTGCAAAAAAGAGAAGTGCTACTTTGCCTATGCTTCATTAAACGATTACTCATCAACATAACGATTCTTTCATTAATAGCAAAACTTTCACCAGTCAACTTTTCATTCGTCAACCCTGTAATCAACAAATACATTATCAATCTATTGATTTATGTGTTGATCATATTAATGAAGGTATCTTTTTTTTTTTTTTACCTATGTTAAAACTATTTCCAATGTGACTACTCCACAAAGTAATGATGTTCTTTTTATATATTTGAAGGGATAAATCATCCTACCTCTTTTTCAAAGTTAGCATCCTTGCAAAATTTACCTGCTGAAGCTCAATAGCTCCGTTTAGCTCCAAACCGTGAACATTATTATGTGAAACGATTTTATCTTGAACCTCTATCATTTTGTTGCTCGTCCGGACAAATTTCAATTGTTGCTCCTCAAATGCCTCATGCTTTAAAATATTTATTTTTAAACAATGACGAAGAATCAAAACATTTTAGGAAGAATGTTTGTACATACAATAACAATCTAGCTTTTACTTTATATGGAGCTAGATATGATCGCGAGCTTACAAAAAACAAAAAGAGAGTTTATACATTCCGTATTCAAGGACAAGTTTATCATTTCCTTGACAGTTTAGTGCCAATAGGCAACAAAGTATCTGGAATCTAGCTCTATTTCTTTGATACTAATGAAGAGCTAAAAAAAAGGATTGATAGTTCTGATAAACTTCATGAAAATACATTGAAACTGATTATGACAATTCTTGAAGATAACCCTTATGCCAAGTTCTTTCGAAGTCTTAAAGGTATTCTGTCACTTAAAAATCACGAAATTGTTCTCAGATGTTATCCCGGGCTTGATCAACATGTTTATAATCTTCCTACTGCATTGCAAGTTGCTGCTATATGGACTGAAGCTGATGATGAACAACATGATAAATCTCCCTACATCTAAGTCTACACTCACTCGGGTTCAAGTTATAGAATTCAATCTTACTATGCATTTTATGACCCGCTTCAATATCCACTTTTATTTCCTCATGGTGAATGTGGATGGCATCATGGCATTAAGCGGCTAATTCCACACAGAAACAGGATCGATGTTTTACATGAAAGAACCAATCTTTGTTTCCACTCTTTTACTGATCCATTTGAATTATTGACTATAAAAAACATAGGCAAGTTGTCTTCTTATTCTCTTCTTTTACAAATATTATTTAGTTTGATAGTTTTATTTATTAATATTATTTTTATTATTACTAGCTGCTGAAGAAGCGCACTCTGAACATGGTTTAGTATCTGTTAGAGAATATTATTGCTATTGACTTCAAATCAAAAGTTGTGACGAATCCATGCTCCTCCATAGCTTAAGACTACTTCAGCAATTTGTTGTTGGTACTTATATAAAGATTGAAACATCTCAACTTTATTTCCATAGAAAAAATAGAATGAGATACGGACAGAAATTTTACAAGGTGTTTTAGATAGCATTAACGTTGGTCAAACTAAAGGTTCTACAATTGATCGTCGAATTGTCCTCCCAGCTTTGTTTATCGGCAGTCCAAGGGACATGAAACGATGTTATCTCGATGCAATGGCTCTAGTATAAAAATATGGTAAACCAGATATTTTCCTCACTATCACTTGTAACCCTATGTGGAAAGAAATACAAGACAATCTTAAATTTCATAAAAAGGCGCAAGATAGACCAGATTTATTGACTAGAGTGTTCAGAGCTAAATTTGAAATTCTAAAAAATGAGTTGATAAAAAAAATCTTTAGAGATGTCGCCGCATTTATTTACGTTATTGAATTTCAAAAGCATGGATTCCCTTATGCTCATTTATTACTGATACTTAAACCACATTTTAAGTTTCCAAATCTAGATTCCTATGATCAAATTATATCTATTGAAATACCTGATCCTAATCAAAATTCCAGGTTATATTCTCTTATCATTAAACATATGATCCGTGGTCCTTGTGGTTTTATGAACAAAGATTGTCTTTGCATGAGAAATGGTGTATGCAAAAACCATTATCCTAAGAATTTTACTCTCACTATTCATGATTAAGATATTTATACCGTGCTATAGACGAAGAGATAATGGAAGGAAAGCAAAAATTTGCAGACATCAGGTTGATAATAGGTGGGTCGTACCTCATAATCCATACCTTTTAATGCTATTTGATTGTCACATTAATGTTGAAATATGCTTAATTGTGAAGCTTGTTAAATACTTATACAAATATGTATTTAAGGTCCATGACCTTGTGAACTTTAGTGTTGCTGATCAAGAGAATGCAATTAATAATGATGAAATCAATAATTTCCAAGAAGGCCGTTGGATTTCACCTCCTGAAGCTTTATGACACATATATGAATTTCGTCTAATAGGGATTAATCTATCGGTTTATATACTGTAAGTTCACCTCCCAAATCAACAGTCTGATTCCTTCGAAAAAAATGCTAATTTGTCTTATTTGTTAAGAAATATCAACTTCTCGAAAACAATGTTTACCGAAATTTTCAAGATGAATTTGACAAATCAAAAGGCTGCAAAGATGAAATGCCTGTATAAAGATTTCCCTGAACATTTAGTTTGGAATCAAAAAACAAAAACATGGTCAGAAAGAAGCCGAAGAAAAGTCATAGGAAGATTAGTTACTGTTGACCCTCGAGAAGGACAGAGGTATTACTTGAGATTATTACTCATGCATGTTAAAGGACCAACATCATTCGATCACTTGTTAACTGTCGATGGTCAAAAGATTAGCCGTTTTAAAGAAGCTGCACTATAATTAGGATTGCTAGCATCTGACTCTTACATAGAACAAACACTTGAGGAAGCTATCATCTTTCAAATGCCAACATCCCTAAGACTTTTATTTGATACACTCTTGTTCTATTGTTCACCAACAAATCCTAAACAGCTCTGGGAAACTTTCAAAGGCAACCTTTCTTCTGACTATCTATATGCTTCTTCTTCTTATAATACATTTACATCTGATGACGTTACAAAAATGGCCCTTCAAGATATTAATAAATCTCTAGAACAAATGGGCAAAAGTTTGGCCGATTATCACTTTACTGATCATCAGTTTCATGTTGATTATCACCAACAGCAAACTAAGGAAGTACAAAGTGAGATGAATATACAGATTGATACAGAAGACTTATTATTACAATCAAGATTGAACAATGAGCAAAATCACATATTTGATTTAATAATGAATTCAGTTTTAACTTCAATCGGTGGAATTTATTTTATTGACGGTCTAGGGGGAACGGGCAAAACTTTCGTATATCGAGCTCTTCTTGGAAATTTACGATCACAAGGGCATATTGCAATTGCTGTCACCCTATCAGGTGTTGCTGGCTCAATCCTTCCAGGTGGTAGGATAGCTCACTCAAGATTTAAAATCCCGCTTGATTTCTCAAAGCAAAAAATTTGTCAATTAAGTAAATAATGTAGTATTGCAAAATTGATCTTTCAATCTAGTCTTATCTTATAGGACGAGGCTTCCATGGCAAAAAGAGAAGCCATCGAAGCATTTCCCAATTTACTTCAAGATATAATGGACTCTGATAAACCTTTTGGAAGGAAAATTGTTGTATTTGGTGGTGACTTTCGTTAAACATTGCCATTTATTGACCAAGCAACAAAACAACAACTCATTCATTCTAGTCTTCTAAATTCACATCTTTGGCGACACATGTCTAAATTCTCTTTGACAATAAATATGAGAGCTGTGTCAAATCCAACTTTCTTTGATTTTTTATTGCGAGTTGGAGAAGGCACTGAGCCAATGGATGAACAGGATCAAATATGCTTACCAAAAGAATTGATTATTCCTTATGACAATAAGGATGAATCTCTTAATAGGTTAATATTTCTTTCATTACATAATTTACTATGCTTTTTTACAATTACTGTTAAACTTTTCCAATATACCATTATCCTCACCAGGTTATTGGAAAACACCTTCCCTGACTTAAGCTTATATTCATCCAATCCATATCAGATGATAAATAGATGCATGCTATGTCCAACAAACAATTGCATTGATGAAATTAATGACATTATGATTCAAAAATTAGCAGGAAATGTTCATTCATATATAAGTTTTGACAAGACAATTGACCGAAGACATCAAGCCGATTATCGAGATTTCCTCAATTCTGTAAATCCTAAAGCCTTACCTCCGTATAAACTCTTGCTCAAAGAAGACTCGCCGATTATATTTCTCAGGAATTTAAATCCAATTGAGGGATTATGCAATGGAACAAGATTAATATGCAGACAATTAAAAGATCATACAATTTCTACCGAAATTGTTTTTGGACCTCACAAAGGAAAATTCATTTTTATACCTAAAATTGCTTTACAATCTTTAGAGAACGAAAAAAATGGAATTCCTTTTGTCAAAACACAATTTCCAATTCGTCTGTGTTTTGCTATGACCATAAACAAATCTCAAGATTAAACACTTGTTCATGTAGGAATTTATCTCCGTGAACCTATATTCTTACATGGACAACTTTATGTGGCTCTATCAAGAGCTTGATCTCCTGAATCAATTAAAGTTCTTATTATTCCAGGAACTTTTCAATCTTCAAAGTTCGATCAAAAAATAAGAAATATTGTTTTCTGTGAAATTTTCCAATTAGTCAAATTATAAAAGATCAAAATTATTAAAAGGTATATTACTTGTTTCTTTAATCGCTTTATATAATTTCATTTCATGTAAAAAATTCTTTCACTTCACTTATCCATTTAGCATATTCTTTCATCATGGAAAACCGTTTATTGATTAAGGATATTTTTCCTGGAGCTCAATGGTGGTCTTATGAAATAATAGTGTAAGAAAAGCAACATATCATCACTTCAGCTACTATACCATCAAAAAGACAAAAGTTTATCTTTTGTGATTTTGAGGTATATCGATTACACTTTCTTCCTTTTACATTTTTTAAAGTTAGCTATTAATAATTTCCTTATTATTAACAAGTATCACAAGTTAAGTGTATCACATTCAACAATGATATCCAAACAATTGGCAACATCTTACAGCCGTGTAAGAAATATATTATTTCAAATGCGATAGTGAAATTGATTCCACCTCAATGCCAAACCAAAAATTTGAAAATCCAGTGGATTATTACAGGTCGCACTGTAATCGAGCCTATGATAGAAAATGAAGCAATCATCCCTATCAAATTCAACTTCACACCTTTCAAGAATCTGATAGACTATGTTAATGACAAACAAAAATCAGTTGGTTAGATCCTTAATATATTTCTTCATACAATGTTCACAATTTTTTTTTGTAGCTAACTATATTTATGTGTAACACATGACAGATATTTTAGCCATCGTTATTGAAGTGTTGGATATAAAAGAAATCATCAAAGATTGAAAAGCTTCAACTGTACAAAAATTTGTTATCGTCAACAAAGAGTAATTTAAATTCTCTATCTTTATTAATATTTTCCATGAAACTAACAAACATTTTTTCTTTTTTCTAACATCTCTTTTTTTTTATTAGGCACCAAACGATCATACTATCACTGTGGAATTCTTTTGTTGATAACGAGGGGCAATGCATTACTGAATCCCTACACTCTTATCTAGTTATTGTCTGTAGAAGACTCAAAGTCAACTTCTATAACGGTATTTCTTCCTCCCTTATAATATTGCCGATTATTATTTACCTTTTTATTCTATCTCAATCTTACAATTTCAAATGTTAGGTGTTGCATTATCGACATGGTTCAACTCTGCAATCCTTATTGATCCACCAATACACGAAGTTGCAGATCTTAAAAATTGGCAATCCATTATCTCACCTACAACATCTCTGCTACAATGATCTATATCAAATTGTGCATCTTTGCTTCAATTTTGTTTAAGATTTCCTTGACTTTATTCATGTACTAATTGAGCTACTTATTAGTACAACCTTAAGAATAACAAGTTCATATTGCAAACTGCATCTGAATTGAGTCAATTTATTTATTTTTATATGCCAAAATTTACTGTACCTTGAATCATGATCTTTACGATACAAAGTAATTCATATGTTTTCCTATTTAGAATAGATTTTGATCCTTTCGTATTTATAAATATTACCTTACAAATTATATCAAATTTGTTTTAAATTTTTAAATTTTCATCTTTATAATTATTATGTTACAGGGCACGACAAAATAATAAAGAAATTAAAAACCTCATCGACGAATGATCTTACCTCAAATATAATCCTGACATATCTTCCATATCTCACCAAAAAATCACCAAAATCATGTTTTTAAATTATGCCCCAAAGGTAATCACATTTACATTTTCTTATCTAATATTTTGTTAAAAACTTCTTTTGCATAATCTTGTTATCCATTTTCTTCCAGATATCATAGATTCAAGACAAAATTTCCTTTTAACACATCTTACAAAAATACTAGTATATAGCATGGCTACTACATATGGAGTTCTTTCTACTTGTAATTCTTACAGAGATAAAGTAACAGCTGAACCAAGGTTTCCACCTTCTATTTTCAATCTTCAATTTACTGTTTTTTCCTTCCATCTAAATTTTGAAATTTTTACATCATTTTTTTACTTACATGTCATCTGTGTGACTTTTTCACTCACACTCATCACCTTTTTACTTACATCTATTATCCTGTACATATAAAATCTTTTTTTGTTTCTATTTTAACTTTTCCTGTAGGTGCTGATATGACATTGATTTGAACGAAGAAACATGGACTATCACAGCTTTCATTTTCGGTGAACTAGCTAAAAAATTTTGAAATTTCACCGCCCTTGAATCTATGCAATATTCCAATGAGGTTATATTTTTCCTTCCATCATTCATCTACTTTCCCAATTTAATATACTGCCAATTATCTTTATATAATTATTTCACTGATAGTTGACATTTTTGAATTTGCATAATAAGAACATTGATCTCCCTTTAAAGAAACTACACACAGAATTGAAAACTAAAACATTTCTTCTCTATGTCAAACAAGCAAATATTCAATCATCAGATGCAATGCAACGATTTACTCTAGTTTACTACCAGAAAATTAATGCTCATGAACTAGAAAAACCTTCACTTTCGACCATAAAAGATAACCATCCTTCAGTTGGTGATCAACATGACAATGCTGAAATTACACCTCCAACTATCTTAGGTCTTTTTTATTTCTACTTATTTTTTATTTCATCTGTAACTTGATCATTTATTATTTCTGTACCTACCATTTTTTTTTAATAATCTCACCTTATATTACCTACCTAATATACCTTAATTTCTTTTATCTTTAGAACATATTCCTGAATCTTCTTCGTCAGTTAGACAATGCCTTGATAAAAGATTCAGCCATACTGAAAATAGCTTGTGGTCACAAACAAATATACCAATCAGCAATGTTGAATTTGCATCACAATCACATGCAGACGATCATCACAACAATAAAAAACCCAAAATTTCATGAACTTTTCCTGTGAGAATAAGCTGATAAAATGACTGCTTTACCTTTTGTCCTTTTACTTGATATGATCTTAAACTTGGATATTCTCATGTCTTTTAAATCAGGTTAGATGGTATAAAACTAAATGTTACTGTTTAAGTGTGGTTTGAAGCTTGATTTTTTTTCTTCAGTTTAAATTGTTTTCTGATTACATTACTTATTTTGGTATATTTTAAATCGCTGCAGACGATATACAAGTGGATGTAAGTGTTAAAGTGTATGATGAATAGGTTTTAATTTGCATTTGAAGTTTGATTGTGCATTCTTCAGTTTAAGTTCTTTTTAAATTACATAACCTCCATAGGTCTTAAAACATTCAGCAATAAATATAAGGGTATAAGTTTATAATCACGACATAAAATTTGTAACTAAGAATGAACACAACGATTTCTGCAAAGAATGCTTACTATTACTACTACTACTACTACTACTACTACTATTATTATTTACAATATAATTAATTAATTCACCAATTAGCAAATTTTAAATGTACTATTCATAATTATAATATCATAAATTAGCTAATTCATTAAACTATACTTTTTTTTTAATAATTCATATAATTAATAGATTAATTAATATTTCATATTGTTTACTAATTAGCTCAAATATTTTCTGTCATTTTTAATTAATTATAACTTATATATAATTACTTTCCTAATTACCTTATAATTAGTAACTTAACTTGAACTTCCCCTAACTTTAAATTTCATTATGAATATTTATATATTTATATAGCTATTATTTTTATTATACATTTATATATTATATATATATAATATAAATATAATTTTTGTCAATCTTATATATATATATATATTAAATAATAATTTTTTATATCCAAAGTCACTACCATGCATTTGCACGATAGCAATTTCCACTATTCGGCCCAATGTCACTATCATACATTTGCACTACAATGACATTCATTTGTGAATCCAATATCGCTACGATGCATTTGCACGATAACAATTTTCACTATTCAAACCCTAATATCGCTATCGTGCATTTGCACGATAGTGACCTCCCTTTTCAATCAACAAAGTCACCCTCATACAATTCATATAACTATAAAAAAACACTTCCTTCACTACACCTCAATGTACAACCATTTCTTATTATTATTACTATTATTATTATCATCATTATATATATAAATATAATCACAAATATAAATATTACTCATTTGTATTAATTCATATATTTATGTAAATATTATTATCGCTATTATATATATAATAACAAATATATAAATCACTAATCAGTATTAATTATAATAAATTTAACATCGATGAAATTTTTCATTTAACTGTTAATAATTAACTCCTATATTTTCTGTCATTTTTTATTAATTTTCATTTATATATTATTAATTTCCTGATTACGTTAAAGTTAATAAATTAACATCAATATAATATCAAAATATTTTTTACAATG
>JANSVA010083302.1:0-11328 GCA_025504915.1 Erythroxylum reticulatum
TTCTTTCTTCTTACAAAAACCGAAATTGTTAATTCAATTTTAGGTTATGGTCTTTTCATATAGCCATTTTAAAGATAAATGAAGAGAGTCTCATTTATTGGTTACTTTATGATTGATTAATGATAGAAGTGATGCATTGGATGTCTCTCTCTTGTTCCATTCCATGCATAACCGAATTTGATAGTATAATGAAGGCTTCTCAAAATTTTTTAGACTCTCTCTCTTCTCATGCAAGGGTGAACCGAAATTACTAAGTGAAAGAGTCTCATTTTTGGTTCATCTTTTTCTAAGAAAGTCTCCTCCAAACATTTCTTCTCCTTTACCACCAAAGGATTTTGTTAACCTAGTTGTCCTTGAAGAAAAAGAGGTAAATCAAATTGGTTGAGGATACAATAACAAGGAGAATATAGATTACTAAAGGAAAAGATTAAAAAGCAAAGGATTTGGATATAAGAAGAAGGAGAAGATAGCACAACGAGGATTTAAAGCTGTAGCAAAGGAGTCAGTAATACTCTTCATCTTGTTTATGCTTTTATTATCCTTATACCATGTCATGTATAGATTGGCATGATGATTTGGATTTTTTGCTTCCACTAGAAAAATGATTTCTTAAAAGTTTTGAAATCTACCGTTTCTCCAAATATAGCATGCTTTCTTTTTCTGATCCAACAATATGTGCACAACCCTTATCAATATGTATCATGTTCAAAGATGATGGAGGAGCTGCTCCACCTTCACTCCACCAAAGTTTCAGCTCTCCTTTGGACTAGAATTGTTGAAGAATAATTTCAACTACTCCCTTCAAACATAGGTCTTCCAAGTTATTGCCTTTGGGAAATAAATCAGTATGGTTTCTAAGCTAGAAAGTATGGACATCTTTATCAATGGTAGCTATGCAGAAAAAGAATGGACAACACACTACCATCTGATTTTAGGTATGTTAAACCACTCTTATGCACTTTCTTTAGGCAGCATGTGAATACTTAAGATGGAAACATGAATTTCCTTATGAATTGTGTGAATGTTTGAGCATGATTTGAAGAGAGTGGTAAGTTTTCCTAACTATGTTTAGTGAAATTCTGTATCAGGATTCTTAGTTTCCCTGAACAGTCATAGTGTTTTGGCCATAACTTACTCTAGAGAACTCTAAATTAGGTGACTCCATCTATAAATGAAACCTAAGACATAGTACTAAAAATATATATAAGAGATATAAACCTAATTCTAGCTGAATGATATTGAAAATTGAGATTGATTGTGGTAACCTGATATTGTCCCTATGTTGAAGCAGCTTGTCATATTTGGTACATGTTTCATAATTTATAAGGTGAAATGACATGATTTTGGATGATATGGAATCTAGAGACATAAGGGAATAAATGTCTAAAAGACTTTAGAGCCTAATTTGAACGTTTATAGATGAAAATTAAGGAATAAGTGGAGGTATGGTTAAATGAATAGATAAACATCATAGTAAATGGAGGGGAGAACATCATGTATATCCATATCTTATATATGTTATTCAATGGGTATTAATTGTCAGCATGTAGATGCTGTATATGTGGCTCAATTACTATTTAATGGCAGTATGTATGCTGCACATAGTTTAATGGTTTAATGTAAAGAAAATAGTAGGTATATACTATATACATTATTTAAATGGAAAGAAAACAACAAGTATAAATCATGGAAGTTTTTTAATGGTTAAATGAAAAGAAAGCATAACTTTAATCTTAAAAAATGCTAAGATTTTGGTTAAGCCCTCTTTTATAAAATTTATAAAATAAGGTAGTAAGTTATGGATGTACTTGGCAGGTTTTACGAACCCTTCAAGGGTGTCCCTCATAGTTGAGTAAGATAATAAAGTTTTCTAGTCATTATAGACTTGAGAGTAATAAAGGAAAAGCACCGAACAGGTGAGGGTGGTTTACTATAAACAATCAGTAGTGAGTGTACATTTAAATTGATTTTGTAAAGATGGTTTTTACCTTACTATGAAAAGTATGTTTACAAATAATTCCATTAGTGTTGCTACTTGAATTTAAAAGTTAATCTTCATGAGGTTTATATATGCTTTGATTTAGCATTGAATTGAGTTTTGGATACACATGGAAACTAATAAGATGTACATAATCTTTGAATTGGAATTGAATTGAAATTTGATTATGTTTTAAATTGACATAGAAGTGGATTTTAAATATGTTTTGAATTGGTATTCAAATGAGGCATGCTTATTTCTTAATCGTGATTTAGCATATGGTATGTCATTAGGTCTTTATATATACGATTATATCTATCAGAGTACATCCTAATGTGTATAGTAGTGTTTCGGGGGCATCTGTCACTAACATGGGTGGTGTTGTGTCTATCAGTAAGTCTTATAAGTTTCCCTCTACACATGTGGAGTATATATTGTGAACTAGTACGAGTAAGCAATGTAGAACTAGCTTCATAACCACTGATTTATATGTAGTGTTAGCATTGCTATGAGTAAGCAATGCAGAACTAGCTTTATAACAATCAGTATATAGATGTTAGTCAGGCATGGGTAAGCGATGTAGAACCAGCTCTGTGGCCTTACACCTAAGGGTACCATATGCCAAAGAAAATTAGTGATAGGATATGTTTTAAAGGAAAGTTCATGAAAGTATTGATTACCTTCATTGTATACTTTACAAGAAAAATGGAACTTGATCTTTTTTTTTTTGGTTTTACATATTCATTGATCTTATGAAAGAAGTAATGTGTTTTGTGAGAACATTGGTTATTACTTGAAAAGAAAAGAAATTGTTTTCTTTTATGAAGGTTAATATTTATATAAATGTTTTTATTGGAAATCAATAACTCCCACTGAGCTCGTCTAGCTCGCCCTTTATTTTCTATTTTTAAATAAAACCTCCCAAGTGCACACTCAGTGGCTTTAGTAGCAGGGACTCCACCTTGCAAGTAGTCAACTTTGTCAAGTACTACTGTGTAGGTATTTTTATTTTTCCTTATACATATTTTTGAAAACTGTTGCATATCTTTGAACATGTTTTGGAAAGTACATTTGTATAAATAATGGATGTGTATAAAGGTTTTTTAATGGAATGTATGACATTGTTTTAACTTTTCAAAGTTTATTGATGTAACTATTTGAGACTGCATGTGAGTGGATTTAAAGTCCACAATTTAGAGCTAAGAAATTGATGTGATAATAGAAATATTTTGAATTTTTACAAGGACTTTGAAATTTTTAGGACATAAAAATATATCTAGTGTGCTTCTAAAATTTTTAATAAACTGAAAAACAAAACTCCATTATTTACATTTCTTTTTATGAATTGAAGCATTTCCTTAACAAGGGCAATAAGCTTTGCTACATAGGAACTGTCCAACTGACTCAGACATTGACTAGAGAGTTACCGTGGAGTGTCGAGCATGTCAACTAGTCATTATAAGATAGGGGCATGTCAAGTAAATGATATTGCATTATTACAATGAAAGCCAAATTAAAACTTGCTCAAATCTATAAACTCAAGTTTAAAGACACAACTTCTTAGAGATTCCATCTAATCTTTATAACTAGAGTTAGTTTGGTCTGTGTATTCTTTTTAATTATGATCATTCTAACCCAATTTTGAGTATTGTTATCTAATTTATGCTTTCCAATGGCTTCTCCTTTGTATAACCTATTGTTTCTTTCTCTACAAATTGGGAAAAATTTTGAAATGAAGAGCTCATCATTATGTTTGGTACCCTACTCCAAACTTTGAAGTGGTTGCATAGGAAAAATAGGCAATTTCTATGTTCTTATACTTATTTGCATAAAACACAAATGTGATCATATGTACCAACCATTTATCTTTGGTTCTAATTAGATTCTTTATAGCTAGCCATGTAATAAAAAAAACTTTAGCATTTAAGGTGTATTTCCAAATTAGATCATACTATGGTACATCATATAAGCTTGTTCTAATGATTTTGTGGCAACATTCATTAGTAGAAAGCCCCTTGGAATTCTCCAACTAAGTAATTATGTCCTCCTTATATAGATGATGGAGCTGAGGTAAATATGATGCTAAAGAAGAGGTATCTCTAAAATTATACAAGTGAACTTTTCTTTCAAAATTATTAGCATCTAATCAAGGATACTATCACATAGGTTGTTCTTAAATTCTTTAAGAAAGAAAAGGTGCTTAAAGAGATAAATCAAATACTCATATACTTGATTCCTAAAACCCTTGCCTGAGATCCCTCTAAAAGTATAAGCTTATATCTTACTACAATGCATTATATAAAATCATCCCTACGCTATTGAGATTAATATTAAAGACGGTGATGAAGTATCTAATTAATGCTTTATAAGGGGCCTTTATTGAAGGCTGGCTAATTAGGGACAACATCTTACTTACTTAAAAGATATTCAAAGGATTTAATAGAAATAATTCCTTTAAAAAGTGTGCTACTATGGTGGATTTTCACAAAGCATTTGACTCTATAAATTAAAAATTCATCTTGCGCTTGCTTAACATGTTTAAGCTCCCTATTAACTTAACAAATTGGATCTATCAATGCATTTTAATAACTTCCATTAGTGTTCTGGTTAAAACTTATTCAAAAGAGGTCGAGGTTAAGGCAAGGTGATGCTATCTGATCATGGTTTTTTCTTATGTATGTAAGTTTAACTAGTTAGCCTCGATAATTCGTAAACACATAGGTTGTTCACGTAGTAATTAAGGTATTGATCCCAGGAGGAGGGATAATTTACTCATGAAGTCTAAAGCCAACACAATTGGCAAAAATTCAAAAGATAGCAAAACTAAAACAAGAATTCAATTCAATCAAAAAATCAATTACAAAAATATTAACAATTTATCTATTGCAACACACTCAAGAATTAACCTAAAAAATTATCAATTGAGAGAAAGAGGAATTTAGGTAACTTTAATGCTAACCTAATCGATTATGACTTATCTAATTATTGGTTCTAGACGATCCTAAGGTTGATTACTCTATCTCAAGTTATAACCATTAACCCTAAATTATAAACCCTAATTAGATTATAGAAAATTGCAATTTCTCAATTAGCAACCTATCCAAAACTCTAATTAGATATGAAGTTGTCCAATAAACTATCGGGAACCTATGTGAGATTGCTCTTCACCTAATTATTGATTTGATTAATTTCTCTTTCATATTAAATCACCTAACTCTTGTTAGCCAAATTTAATAATTTTGCATTTGATTCACCATCTCAGTTTATTACCGAATTATTTAATTTCAAAAGTTAATCACAATGAATCTAATAAACATAAAAATGATCATCTTTTATTAAATCAAAGATAAAAAAACTGAAAGGTGAATTTAGAATATCTCAACATTCACAAATCCTATCATCAAACTGTTATTTACAATTCTATATAATAATAAAATGGAAAATAACAAGAAATAGGATCTTGGATGGAGACGGGAGGCAGCAACATCAAAAAATCATGATTTGAGAAGTATGTCAATGTCAGCTTCTTCTCCACTTCTCTCTTCCTTCTTCTCTTTCTAAATTTCTCAACAATTCTTTCTATGGTTTCTCTCCAAAAGTGGCTGATGCAAAAGCTCTTTCTTTCTGTTCTTCTTATTATATTTATGTTTTTTTTGTGGTTAGCATTGAACTAGGATTTTTTTCGTCTAAAAGGACTAAAAAATCCCTCGATATGCAAAGTTTGAGAGTGGCTATGCGACTACCTGATGCAGGCTACGACTGTGACCCTACAAGCCATAATCATGGCCTACCTCCAAGCCTTCTATCATGATCATGGCCTGTTATGCCATGATTGTGGGCCGTTGTTTTGGCCCAAATGTCTTCTAAAACTCCTCTGTTCTTTGATTTTGACCCTAAAACACTAGCAAATATATTAAAGTACCATAAAAATATAATATTTAAGCTCAAAAACTTGTACTAACCCATAAAACAATTAAAACATAAATAAATAACAAACTAACACAATTCTAACCTAAACATATACTAAATGATCAGATTAATGGATAAACACATATCAAACTGTGCCCTAAAACTCGATGCAATTTACACTTATCACATCCCCACACTTAAACTTTTGCTTGTCCTCAAGCAAAAAAAATAACAAACAACACTTGAAAACACAAAACACGAATATGCAATAATGAGACAATGACTTCAACCTAACAAAAAAATTTAACTATAAACACAATCCTTCAAGTTGTTCTAACTTATTAACAAGTGAAATCCACATCTAAGCACCTTAGAGTAAATATACAAATTAATCAAAATTTTAATGTTGAGTCTATTTACCTCTATCACCTGCACACACACATTAATAATCATCAAGTCAAAACAAAAGTGTAACTATTCCACATTAGGTTTTCTTGAAAAATCAAGTACTAACAAGTTTGGTTGGTTTTTTTTAAAACATTCTTTTTATTAATTTTTCTTTAAGGACATAAACCTAGTTTTTTTACACGGAGGAAAACATTTGTGATGAATTTCAATCCGATTACTCAACTAAGTCATCTTGTTATTAAACTACTTAGTTGGAATGTGATTATAGCCTTTTTACATGAAGGCAGATATTGGTGATGTGTGTCGATTCAGTTACTCAGCTACATCACATTCTCATCTGGCTACTAGTTACTAGCTCTATTCATAAGCTTAAGGCCAGTGGAATAACTATTTTAGTTAAAATTATACAGTTTTTAACACAAAATTTTGCCTACCTTATTGCTTTAACTAATCATTCTCATAAAAATGTACTAATAATGCCACTTATTTGATTGGACTAAAATTATAAATGAGCATGGCAAATTCCTAGGTTAAATGGACCAACATCATATCCTGATTAACTAACATATTTAATTAACTTATATCACTAATTTCATAAGCTAATAAATCTTTGGAAGCTAAAAGACTATGTTTAAGGCTATCCCGTTAAGTCTTATCCATTGACATATTCATACAATTCAAATCGTGCAACCTAAACAAACTATCATACAATATGCAAAATTCACATTCAAGGTAAAAACACACAACTCTTCCAACAATTGAACAACATATTAACCTCAATATGAGAAAGGTACACAAACACCAGGGGGAAATAAAACACAATATATAAAAAAAATAAGAAGAAAATACTAACAAAAATGAAAAAGAAAAGGGTTAGAACATAAAACCTTTTATGGTGACGGAGGTGGTGATGGTGATAATGTTGAGACCAAATCTACTTGACATCAAGAGTGTTTCCTTATCATATAAGTGATTTAAGAGAGTAAAAGAATTAATAATCCAAACCATTCCAAATCATTCAAAACTTATTTATAAGTTAAAAAAAACCTAACTACACAACAATTCAAATCTAACTACTAAATGTGCCAATGACCTTGCATTGTTGGAAACTTAACCGGGATCAATTATGAATAACTTACTTCCACCTTCTTCATTCAACATTAGTTTTATAATCTATAAGCAAGCTGCAAATTGCAAAATAATTAGTAGGACAATATTAATAACATTATTAAAACCAATTAAGCTCAGTAACGTCCTTTTCTTGAAAGAACTGTTAAAAAAATAAGGAACAACAAAACTCCCTGAATCATCCATGGAATTAAACAACTTGTCCTATAAGAAGGTGAGTTGCTCTCTTTCTTCCTTGATCACCTTCATCTTCTCTACTTCTTCTGCTTCACAAACAGGGACTTTTATAGCTTCTTCAAACTCGATGTCTATTGTCATTTATTCTTGGTCTCTTTGTTTTTTAAAAGATTCGAAAACATCAATTATCTTGAATGAGCTGCTCTCCTTTGGATTCTTTAATACATCATTCATGTTGAATGTCACTTGTTCATCATTAGTCCAAAGGATAAAGTTCTTTTCATGTACATCTATCAAAGAATTTTCTATTTTCACACATGGTATATAAAGAACTGGTAAATAATAGGGAAGGTTGACATTCTTTTCTTCATCCTCTTTCTTCATCTCTTGGTCTTTAATAAGGTGGGGTTCAGTTTGTTTTTCCATTGATCCTTTTGGCTCTCCCCCATTCTTAGGTACGATAGCCACATATTGGTTTCTTTGATCTATTTCCATATTACTTAAAGCATCTTCTGTTGATGTTATGTAAATATAGTTCCCTGGAAAGCAAGTGTACTTACTTATAACTTAATCTTCTTCGAGTTGCTTTTTGTAATGAAAATTTTTATTATTAATAAAATAAAAGAGTTTGGTTTTATTTGAATGAGCATAATATAGCTAGTCATAAGGCACCAAGATTCTTTTTTAAGTAATATACATATACATAGAGTTGTATAGAAAACATGTATATTATTAAAATCAAAATTAATTGATTCATAGTTGAATAATCAAGTTGGTCACTTGATTATGGTTTAGACTGTAGTGTTGCAATTTATCTTCGTGCAAGTAAAGGAGTTTACTTCAAGGAAATGATGAGTTTCATATAATGATAGTAGTTGACTATTGATAATGGCAATATTAAATGAATTTGGAATGATGCATGTTTTTAAAGATTAAAGTGGGTCGTTTCTTTAATTTTAAAGCATACACTTTAAAACTCTTTTATTACTAACCACAATCTTGATGAGTGGTGAACTTATGTCTGTTTCATTATAATTTTTGATATGACTGGAATGGATTTTTACAGAATATCAATCTAGTGTCTGCATGTTGGAATTATTAATTCAGATATGTATCAGGGAACATTCACTCAAATAAAGAGTTTATATTGATATCATCACTTCTAGAAGTTTTACGAAGATTGGTGATTAAACTGGCACTAGTAGTTTGATGGATTAGCTACTTATCAAGTCTTAACACCAAGTTGAGATCTTATATGTTAATCACCATATAGAGTAAAGCAGGAGATCTAAAAGGAAAAGCCAACAAAAGGGAAAAAATGGTAATTTTACTCTTTATTGTACGGATGGCTATAATATGGTTCATAATAGAGTTTGCAATTGGACATCTTATTTGAAACATGTTTCTCATAATATTTAGTAATTCATGAGTTCAACTAATTGTCTTTAGTGGAACGACATTTGGTTAATAAGTTGGAATTAATTATAATGAGATTAAATTAATTCTGGGCTTATTAGAGCTTGAATTATATAAGTCCAATTAGAAAATAAAAAGGACGGGACCGAATTAGATTCAGAATAATAATATCGAAGCAATTTTATTAAGAGTTAATTAAATTAGGTTTTAAACCAATGATTAAAAGTTTGGGCTTACTCTAATTAAGTGTTAATTAGAAGTCCAAAGTAAACATTTAATATTGGTCTAGATTTTGGTTTGATTTAATTAAATAGATTGGAAATGAATACCTTCCTCCTTTATGTAAATCTAGAAGGGTGCTTTGAAGTCTACCGTCCTATTCCTTCACCCTTGTCCTAAGACTTGGTTTCATCCTGATGACTGATCGCGTATTGCTGGGTGCTTAATGTGTGACATACTGGATTGCAAGTAGGTAGGGTTGGAATAAAGTAGAATTTTGGAATTTGATTAGAGGGAAGTGAGAGTGTTTGGAGGTTCTAATCTTAAAGAGATAGAGTTAAAATGAAAATGAGTGAAAAAGTGAAGTTATGTCCTTTTTTTGAGAGAACTGTTAAAAAAATAAGGAACAACAAAACTCCCTGAATCATCAATGGAATCAAACAATTTGTCCTGTAAGAAGGTAAGTTGCTCTCTTTCTTCCTTAATCACCTTCATCTTCTCTGCTTCTTCTGCTTCACGAACAGAGACTTTTATAGCTTCTTCAAAATCGATGTCTATTGTCATTTATTCTTGGTCTCTTTGCTTTCTAAAAGATTCGAAAACATCAATTATCTTGAATGAGCTGCTCTCCTTTGGATTCTTTAATACATCATTCATTTTGAATGTCACTTGGTCATCATTAGTCCAAAGGATAAAGTTCTTTTCATGTACATCTATCAAAGAATTTTCTATTTTCACATATGGTATATAAAGAACTGGTGAATAATAGGGAAGGTTGACATTCTTTTCTTCATCCTCTTTCTTCATCTCTTGGTCTTTAATAAGGTGGGGTTCAGTTTGGTTTTCCATTGATCCTTTTGGCTCTCCCCCATTCTTAGGTGCAATAGCCACATATTGGTTTCTTTGATCTATTTCCATATTACTTAAAGCATCTTCTGTTGACGTTATGTAAATATAGTGCCTTGGAAAGCAAGTGTATTTACTTATAACTTAATCTTCTTCGAGTTGCTTTTTGTAATGAGAATTTTTATTATTAATAAAATAAAAGAGTTTGGTTTTATTTGAATGAGCATAATATAGCTAATCATAAGGCACCAAGATTCTTTTTTAAGTAATATACATATACATAGAGTTGTATAGAAAACATGTATATTATTAAAATCAAAATTAATTGATTCATAGTTGAATAATCAAGTTGGTCACTTGATTATGGTTTAGACTGTAGTGTTGCAATTTATCTCCATGCAAGTAAAGGAGTTTACTTCAAGGAAATGATGAGTTTCATATAATAATAGTAGTTGACTATTGATAATGGCAATATTAAATGAATTTGGAATGACGCATGTTTTTAAAGATTAAAGTAGGTCGTTTCTTTAATTTTAAAGCATACACTTTAACATTCTTTTATTACTAACCTCAATCTTGATGAGTGGTGAACTTATGTATGTTTCATTATAATTTTTGATGTGACCGGAATGGATTTTTACAGAATATCAATCCAGTGTCTGCATGTTGGAATTATTAATTCAAACATTTATCAGCAAACATTCACTCAAATAAAGAGTTTATAGTGATATCATCACTTCTAGAAGTTTTATGATGATTGATGATTAAATTGGCACTAGTAGTTTGATGGACTAGCTACCTATCAAGTCTTAACACTAAGTTGAGATCTTATATGTTAATCACCATGTAGAGTAAAGCAGGAGATCTAAAAGGAAAAACCAACAAAAGGGCAAAAATGGTAATTTTAATCTTTTTTGTACGGATGGCTATAATATGGTTTATAATAGAGTTTGGAATTGGACATCTTATTTGAAACATGTTTCTTATAATATTTAGTAATTTAAGAGTTCAACCAATTGTCTTTAGTGGAATTACATTTGGTTAATAAGTTGGAACTAATTATAATGAGATTAAATTAATTCCGAGCTTATTAGAGCTTGAATTATATAAGTCCAATTAGAAAATAAAAAGGACGAGACCGAATTAGATTTAGAATAATAATATCGAAAGAATTTAATTAAGAGTTAATTAAATTAGGTTTTAAGCCTATGATTAAAAGTTTGGGCTTACTCTAATTAAGTGTTAAT
>JANSVA010083323.1:0-11328 GCA_025504915.1 Erythroxylum reticulatum
ATAATTAATAGATTGACTTGAACTTCATTATATAAATTTATATATTTATGTAACTATTTGTTTTTTGACACCTGTCACTTTAAATTTCATTATATATATTTATATATTTATGTAACTATTATTTTTGAATATAATGAAATTTAAGGGAGTTAAATTTTTGATCTGAAACTTTCATAAATAAATTGTACTCATCTAGATAGATTTTGACAAATTTGCCTTTATGAAAATTGTAGATCTTTCTTTTAACTTTTTATTGATACAAAGTTTGCAATTTTTGAAATTCTGGATCAAAAATTATGAAAGTTTGAAGTTGAATATGCAACAAAAGAAATTAAGACTTTTACATAAAAGTTGCACTATAGCGACTTCGAAAGCTTAAAAGTGAAAGTCACTATCATGCAAATGCACGATAGCGGCTTTGAAGATTTTAAGTAGAGTAGTTAATTAAATCTTAATTCAAAAACAAAAGACACAAGTTAAGAGAATTGTTGGATGGAATAGACGAATGAGATGACAGTTCCAGTTTCTTTTCCTCTATTCATTAATAACTCTTCTATTAAATGTTATTGTTGATATTTAATACATATCGTTTTTACCCTTTTTTTCACTTTTCTTTCTTTTATTCTAAACCAACTTTTCTAATTTATCTTCTTTCAAATTCTATTCTTTTATTATTATAAATTTAAAAATTAATAATCTTATCTCAAAATTTAAAATTACATAATATTTATTTATACATTTTTTATATTTATAAGACACATTAAGCTATACATTTCCATAATGCTTAAATTTTCCATTCCAAATTTTTACTTACTAATTTTACTTATTCATTTGTTAAATTCTAACTTATATATTTTTAATATAACATATTTAAACCTTCCTAATGAAATATCCATTACAAATTTATAATATTTATAATTTAATTACTAATTTTAAAATTTTCATATTTGTTTATACATTAAAATTATATAATAATATAACAAATTAGAAATTTAAAATATTTATAATTTAATAACAAAATCTGAAATTTTACTTATAATTTGATTACAAAATTTTTAAAATTTCATATTTATTTATACATAAAAATTATATAATAATATAACAAATTAAACTAACAGGGCATTATTACTGCACATTTGCGCAGTATTATTCTACTAGTATAAACATAAACGTCGAAAATTATAAACATAAATGTCTACTGGAAAAAGTTAAGATGAAGGTTTTTTTTTAAAGCTCTAAATTTGAGCTTTTTAGTTATATTTTAAATTTTAAAAAAATCATTTCTATTAAAAAATTACTTTTGAATTTTACGGTCAAATACTTATTTTCTTTTAAAATAACTTTTGTAGTAAGAAAAATACTTTTTCAGCCTCGAAAAGTTAAACCAATCAAGTACTTAATTCAATTAAAAACTTATTTCTAATATACTATTAAACTCATCCTTTGTTTTAAATTTAACTAGAAACTTATAACCCCAATTGGTCCATATTCTATGTCATTTTACAACCCAATACACTATAAGAGTTAGCCATTTTTACTGGCCTAGAGTCCAAAATAACAGCCCAAACATTCTAAGACTTGATTCATCTATTTTCTTGTCTTTTTTTGCCCATTAAAATAGGCCCCAAATCATTAAAATCACCTTAAAATACCAACTCATAAATCCATTTTGTTATTATGTATTGGCCCATCTAAGTGCGTAACCCGACACACATCTTACCAATTTCCAGTAACCTTACGCAACGACGATGAAGAGGAACCTCTACAGGTAGTAAGCATTCGGGCAATGGCGGCGGCGGTCCAACTCATGCTCCCAGGATGCAGCACCAACGACAAATGGTGAGCTTCTAAACCATCTTCATAACAGGAGTGCTAGTGCCGTTGGAGAGGCATGTCACCTTCACCAACCAGCGCCTAGGACGCCGTTCATTGGTGAGAGTGTCTAACCATCAGCAGTCAACGACTCTGTGGTTCCTTATTTAGGTGTAAGTTGTGTTTTGGGTGTTTGTTCTTTTGTTTTTTCATAATCATATGTGGTTCTGGTATTTTTCTAAACATTGTTTTTATCTATAGTGCCGAGTGCATTGATGCCCATTTATTTTTGTAGGTGTCTGTCTGGAGTTTAACCGTCCTCATCTATGGTAGACAGTGTTTGCATCGTGTCAACATCTATGAGTCTGGGATGTTTGCCTTTTTTTCTGTTGGATTTTCCAGAAGTAAAAGATGTGTACTTGGGTGTATCTTTGTTATTTCGGCCTTTAATCTTGTGGAGCTTAGATTTTTCTTCATATTTGGACAAACATGAACATCTATTATAAAGAATTACAAGAACAACAATATCCGGGATAAATTCCGTTGATATTATTATTAATTTATAATAATAATAATTTTATAACTAAGTAAATTCATGAATTCCTTAAGAAGATTTTTATCCAACATGTCCTCATTTTCATTCTCAACTCACTTGAAATAGATAAAGAAAGGAGAGATGATGAGGTTACTTATGGGTTAATTACAAAAAATTCCAAACTTTGCTCAAGTTTGTAAGTATAACTCGAACTTTAAAAAATAGCAATAAAATGTTCAAAATTTATTTTCTTTTAAATTCTAGCCCGAACTTTAAAAAGTGGCAATATAATGCTCAAATTTTCATTTTTTTAAATCCTAGTTCGATGTTAGTGTCACGTTAAGTTTGCTGATGTGATTTACCATGTATTCTAAAAACCTTAACTATTAATACACGCAAGCTAAAATTAACACAACAAATGAAGATTAATGAAACGACGTTGTTGTTTAAAATGAAATCCATAAATCAGTTTACGTAACCTCAATCATTTATTTTCTGTTTGTTCTTTCAGTACCCTAAACTACTATCGCATCGTAGCGTACTATACCAGCAAGCTTTTCATTTTTAGTACATTCTCCCAATGCTCCCAGTGTGAGGGCTTCGGGGTTACGTAATCTGAAAATTAAAGGGCGAGGGTATCGAGAGAACAAATTGAAAACGAAGGAAAAATTGAAATCAAAGTATGAGGTCATTGGGGTTGCGTAATCTGATTTATATTATTTTAAATTAACAGAGACACAAATATCGGGTTAGAATTGAAAAAAATTGAAAGTTTGAACATTTTATTGTGTCATTTTTTTAAGTTTGGGCCATAATTTAAAAATGTAAAGTTTGAGATTTTTTTTTGCAATTAACCCTTACTTATTCCCCAAACTCAAGGAATAAGTAAATTTTTGGATTATATATTATGTATATTTTCTTTAATCAAACAAGGGAATAACTTATTATTGGGAATAGAATGGTGATTTCAGTCAACCAAATACCCTATAAGAGTTAAATATTACGTATTTACGAGTTAGGCTGACTACAAGACAAATTATAAGGATTTCTTTACGAAGAATCCTTTTTCTCTTGAAATTTTCTTAGTGTTTAGAGTTCAAATGAAACAAAAACACCAGACAAGAAAATTATAAATTATAAACATAAAATTACTGACGATAAAAATATCGTAGGCAATTGGCGACAAAAAATCAGTTTTTGTTGGTAACATTGTTAGAAAAAATTGCATTTTGTGACAGATAAAATATTCGTCGGTAAAGGTGGAGGAAATTATCCTGACAATTTTTTCGACAAAATATAGTGACGAAAAAGCGATATCTATTGGTAAATTAGGCAGAATGCTTGGCGACATATATAAGCGTCAGAGTGTATTGACAGGATTGGATTATGTCGGTGATTTATTGACAAAATAACCATTCCGTCAGTAAGATTAAAACCTAAACGCCGTCGTTAGCTTCAGTTTCAACGTTTAAAAAAAAAGCAAACTACGTCATTTGGTTTAACTCCAAACAACTTTATTTTCGTTAAACATTAAACCTATCTATGAACCCCACCCCCTCGTTCATCCTCATTTTTTCCTCTCTCTTTTCTTCGTTTTCTTCTCTGTCGCAATTGTTGGTTCCCTGTCGCTGTCGTCATCTGTGGTTCTCTGTCATCCATCGTGCATGCTTCGATTTCCTCGCTGTCTGCCTTTCTCTGCATCCATCTTCTTCCATCGCATGCCATTGTCGTTGTCTTCGTTTGATCATCGGTTGAGGTATGTAGTTCACTTTTGGAAATGACTGATTAGGTTGAGAAGTAATGAGCTTAGAGATTGTTTTTTTTGATGACATTATAATATGATATTGGCCTATAACTCGAGAATCTAGAGGGATTTGGAAATTTTGGATAAAAAGTTAATATTTTAATATGTTAGTTAATAGCTTAGCATTGGAGACTAGATAGCCTTTGATGATTGAGGGACATATATGATTCCAAGTTTTTTAGGAAAAAAACATATCTAGTCCTGGAGCATTGTTTAGCCTTAAGTTAAATCTAACTTTATTTCTGAATTTTATAAAGGTCTTGTCAAGGAGTCTGCTACCTCATTGGTAATGACTTGAAGAGTGAAGTTTTTAAAGTCATATAGGTAAATGAGTTTATAGCTTTAGTGCCTAGCAAGCCCTTAAAGAAATTAATGGCTAGGTTCTTAAGGTTTTCTTGCTTTTTAACTATAGAACAATCTTGACTTTGTACAGAAATATTTTTGTTGCAATTGTTCCTTATAACTACTACGTTATGAAATAAAAATATATCTAGTTAGTGCTTGCCCTTACTCATACTTTAGACTTTCATCTTGTAGATTTAGTTTTGACAGCTTTTAAAAATGGTTTAGGCCTCCCTTTTTGTACTTTTTATTAACAATTTTAAGCTCCTATTTGATTGACCTCAATCTTTCTATACATTTAAAATTTTCAAAACAATGAGTAAGGAAGTTTAATCCTTTTAATATTGCTTCTTCAAATCATTGATCATTGAATATGTAATTACTAAGTATAAAAGGACTTTCTCTTTCATCTTAATTGTCAATAGAAAAAATTTTGTTGGTGTTTGATCTGAATAAAAAAGTTTATTAAATTTAGCGTAGTTACTGGCAAAAGTGGACATCCATCTTGAATTCACAAACACTTTATCTAGTTTTCTCTAAGTATCCATTCCTTACTTTTGCTTATTGTTTCAAGTGAAACATCTGATAGTGTCTATGAAATTAGTAGCCCTAATTTGACTTATACATTTCAAGAAATCCTCATTTCTATACTTTATGCTTGATCACTTTTATGATCAACCTAGAATTAAAGTATAACAAAGAGGAATTCTTTCAAAATTTGTACTTGATTTCTTATTGACGATATAGGTGGGCTTGGGAAAACTTAAAGAATAAAATTCTAAATACCAAAATGCTAAAGTGTGTTAGAATAATATTTGAATTGAAGAGATTATTTGATTTTGGTAAAAGAAAGTATAAAATACCAAAAAACAAATTGAGATGATGATAAGGTCTATTTTTAGTTATGTTTCTTGTACCTTTTCTTTTCTTGCTAGTGTGTTTATACTTCTTCCCATATGTAACTCCTTTAAACAGTTCTCTTGTGACTCCCAAACTTCTGATTTAGCTAAAGGAATACTTGATTGTAAAGGAATGTTGGGCACAATAATTATATTAAGATTCCTCAATGTTTAAATCTCTTAATTGTCCACCCATTATAAAAGTTAAAAGATTTTCTTTATTTGAATTTCAAATTCCTACTACTCTCCTAGGGTACACCCATTTTGTTATGAATTACCCATAAAATTCTTTTGAATATTTGAAATTTACTTCCTTAAGTGGCTCTTGGTTTTGGCTCCTAAAGATGTTGATCTTTCTAGATTAGAAATTCAAATTCTCAACTTGACCTCGTAAAAACTCTATCAATGATTCTTCTTCTTTAAATGCTAGCTTGATATTCTCTTACCCTTCTAGTTCTTGAGAATTTTTTATGATTTGTTGCATTCAATATTTGACTTCTGTAATTGTAGCTATTGTCACTTTTCTTTGTGAAAATCTATTTATTTATAACTGGAACATTCATCAACCTATTAACAGGCACGATGAAAGTTATTGTCACTAACATTTCTAACTCTGAACTAATCGTTTCTTCATCCTTGTTTTTGAACATTCTTCTAGAGACAACTTTTGAATATACATTGGTTTCACTTACTCAACATTTATTTTATTTGCATAATTGAATTTTAAGCCTAAACAAATTTTAGAATTCGATTTAAAAATGGGGAATGCTTAAGGTTTAGTGATTTGGTACCTAAGTCTTTTAATGATTTTGTATATTGAATTTAGTTGAATATTTAATTTGGATAATTTGAAATTAATTCTAGGCTTGAGATTTAATTTCATGTAGATAAATTAGGCTTTTATTTTATTCATTTACCATTATTTACGTAGATGAATTTCACCTAGATGAATTAGGCTTGAGATTGAATTTCACCTAAAGACTTACTTTTAGTCGCTAACTTAGAAAAGCCACCTTGTTTGGAAATGTATCATTTCATTTGTCTATCTAAAATGTTAGAGTTAATATTATTCTTCCCTCTAAAAGTTACTTTTTTATTTTAAATTCATGTTCTTGGTTTTTCATAATTGAATTTATTTTTGTAGAAAAATTTTAAGGTGACGGAATAAGCTTCCTAAGATTAAGAACATGAGTTTGCTTTGGCAAGTAAGATTATTGGCTTCTCCTCTTTCTATTAGTCATAATTATTTCCTTTTTAGATTATAATGCATATTTAGTTTACTAGTATTAATGTCTTTGTTAATATTTCATAATACATTTAAATTTTGTGATTTTTTTGAATGATTCAAGGTTCAATACACTTTATTCCATTGTGTTTCCTCATATTGATCTTTTAATAACATGTACCACAAGTTTGTAATAGAATTAATTGACCAATGCTACTGTCCTAGCCTTTAAATGGTTATTTTTTTGTTTCTAATGAATGTTTTAGGTTATTTTAAGTATAAATATATTACATATAAATTATGGGACTGAGCTTAGGCATAATAGAGAGTTGTCAAGAGTTTTGAGAGGCATGGACTTATTCATCACATAACATATATTAAGACTTTGATTGTTGGTTTTATCATGAAAATTACTTTTTTAATTTACATAATTAGTACAGTTAGGACAATTACTTGTATAATTTGAAACAATGAATCTAATTTGGATTATATGACTGATTAACTATGTCATTTGGTCTTACTAATGCACTTAATTTTTTTATGAAGTTAATGAATTAAGTATTGTATACATTTATAGGTGGGTTATAGTTGTTTACTTCAATGAAATTTCAATGTATGACAAACTCCTAGAAAAGTATATTTATCATTCGATGCAGGTGAAATTTAAACATATTATGTTTAGGATGTTTAAACATTAAATTGCTATTTTATTGGGACACATTTTTGTAACGAGTAAAGTTGCCTATTTTTATGACATTTTGAAATTCATTATTAAGACTTGCACTCCTATGTATGTGGGACCTTTTGAATTTGATATATACTACATAATTTATCTTTAATTCTTTCTTTAGCAATGTTGATCTATATAAATTTAGTGAACATTCAAATATAATTCAAGTCATGCAATTACTATGAGTTTTAAAGTTATAAAAAGCCCTAAATTTACAATGTCTAGAACTACAGTGGCGCCATCATAGTATATGTCATAATGGTCCCTATATGTTAAATTGATGTACTATACATTCTTTATGTTTGATGATTATTATTTCCATGCAAGATAAATCTCAAAGTACCAATATGGAGGTTAAAATAAAACCCTTGTTCTTGAAGGAATTGGAAAAATTATAAAAATTTAAATTCTTGTCTTTTATGGAACTATGGAGATCATAATGAATCAAATACATTATTGCTAGATGATTCACAATATAAGGTTTTACATAATCTAGCATATAAATTTACTATTTACCTTTTATCTTTATTATAGGCGCATAATTGCTTTCTTTGTTTCATGATTTTACATCCTCTTATTTATATGTCTAACCTCTCTTTTTTTACGTACGAAGTTGAAGTGTTTCCTCACTTGTACCGATATTAAGATAATAACAATTCTACTTTAAGTGAGATACTCTAATGATTGTTATTTCTCTATGTAGATTGATTGTAACAATTCTTTATTCTTACATATATATGGTTTTGGACAAGATTGGAAAGTGATCTTCATATGTATTTAGACTGATTGGTTAGGGCATCACATGTTCTGAATTACGTTACTTAGAATCCATATGATCAACATGCCATATGTCCCTAGTGCTTTTACTTGTATGAGTGAAATTCCTAATTCTTTTGTTAAAAGAAGGTCCAAATGTTTAATCCTAAGGAAGGTTCCATTTATGTTCCATATGTGATTTCTTCTTACCCAATCTTCTATCCTCACTAGGTCATCTTCATAGCACTTATATTGCAATACCTCTGAAGCTAGATTCATAATGAAAAATATTATAAATTAATACCAAGTTTTTAGTTGCAATTATGTAAATAAACAAGAAAACCATAGAAATTTAGATTTTCATAATTTAAAAACGTTTCCATTATTAGGACTATAGACAAAGAAATCATAATACAAGATAAAAAATTCTTATTAATTATCTAATGGTGACATATTGAGCACTCTCCTAATATTTCTCCATTAAGATGAATTACAAAAAGGCATACGCAGCAACTTATTCCAATATTCACAATACAATGATTAATTGCATTATTCATATAATATAACTTCTAATCATGATCCTTTTTTAGTTCTTATATATCTTTAAATGAATATTTTCTCTCATGACGCTTATATGATCATGGTCTATTTTTTCTAACATGAGTTCTATTATTACCATTTTTATTTAAATTTGTTATCTGTTAGCAAATTGATAAGAGGATCTTATTATTTTTCTGATTATAATCAAACTTTCGTTAGATATAGAACCTAAAAACTTGGAATATAATTGGTTTAAATAGAATAATGTAACGCTTATATCACTTAAGTACATGTCCTAACATAGTTCTTACTTAAATTCAAACTTTGGAAATCAACTTATAGGTGATTAATTCAAACATGATTACTTGAACTTCAATGTGATTAATTCAAACTTAGTATTAACATAAGAAATTCATAGGTTTAATAGACATGACAATTCTTTACATAATAAACTCATAGGATGATATATAGGATGGAAACCTGTGTTAATGCTTATAGTAAAATTTGGCATTATATGCAATAGTTATAAATACAAAACTATTGAACAAGTGTATTATATTGAATACAAAATTTTCTTTTTTGCAGGCCTTATTTTGTGTTAAAGAACATTGCCCATCCTTCTTTTTTGTAGTTTGTGATTGTATATCTATCCAGATAAGTCGTTCAACTAATTTCTACCATATGTGTTGCTTTAATAGTATGAGTAATTGTGTTTGGGTTTTGTGTGAATGCAAAGGAGGTCTTGATTTTGTGTTGTTGTTTAGAATAGTTTATGTTCTTCTTTAATAGTCTAAGTATTTATGTTTGGGTTTTGTTTGAATCATTGATGAGTAAATGTATGAATTACATAAGTATTTACTATATGTGGAATGAGTTTGAGATCTTATGGATGATCCAATGCATAACAAACCCCTAGGATGGTATATAAGATGGAAACTCGTGATGCAGCTCCTATAAGGCTTATTGATGAAAAATTTCATGAGTTTAGGAGTCATAGCGAGAACTTGCTTTCTCAATTCATATGGTGTAACAATGTCATGTATCATAGTGCCTGTTTAAATTCAAACTTTAGAAATGAACTTGTAGGTGATTAATTAAAACATGAATACTTGAGTTTCATTGTAATTAATTAAAACTTAGTATTAACATAAGAAATTCATAGGTTTAATAGACATGACAATTCATTACATAATAAACCCCTAGGACGGTATATAGTCTAGAAACCTGTGATGTAGCTCCCATGAGGCTTATCGGTGAAAAATTCCACGAGCCTAGAAGTTACAAAGAGAACTTGCTTTCTCGATTCATATGGTATAACAATGTCACGTACCATAATGCTTGTTTAAATTCAAACTTTGGAAATGAACTTGTAGGTGATTAATTCAAACATGAATACTTGAACTTCATTGTGATTGCTCGATGTAGTGTTGGATTTAATAGATGTATGTGCTTTTTTTTTACTTCTTAATGTAACTTCTATCAATTAATTCGTCTAACTTCTATTCATATTTGAAATATTTTTAGAATAATTGATGGATAGATGTATGAATTATAGTTCATTTGTAAGGATATTATGAGTTAGAATGTGGTGATTGTCCAATCACTAAGGTGCAATTGGTTTTGAGTGAGTTTTCTAATTGTGAACTCATATGGTGGGATAGGTTGGTTTCATTTTAGAGGGGAAATGGTCAGAGACCTATAAAAACTTAGGGGATACTGTGTAAAGTAAAGATTAGATGTTTTGTAAACTTAGGGGAAATGAAGAATACTAACTATGAAATCACTTTTTCAAATAACAGTTTTGTAGAAGTAAGTAATGTTAGTAGATCTTGGATGTATAGACGATTAATACCTGATGGCTTTATTATTCTTGAGTTTGCTGAGGGAGATGAAGCTTTTATTCACCATGCATGTTCTCAACTCGCATATATGAATGACCCAAAGATTAGATGTCCATGTAAAAATTGCAAACATATTCTTTTTCTTCCTATTGATGAAGTGAATCTCCATTTGTTAAGAAAATGGTTTGTTCCAAATTATTTTTAGTGGATATGACATGGGGAGCCATTGATTTGTGGCACCTCAATGGGTAATGAAGTAAACTCGTCAATAAATGTGGATGAGTTTGAAAGGGGGACTGGATTTATAACTAATAATATGGATGTTGAAGAAAATCCTTACATCCAAATGGTTTATGATGCAACCGACTATACTTTTCAAGAAAATATAAAAAATCTTCAATAACCAAACCTACATGCAAAATAGTTTTTTGACTTACTATAATCAACTGACTAAGAATTATGGTCAACTTGTGAGACGATGACTCAATTGTCTTCAATTGCTTGAATATTAAACATAAAGTCTAAAGGGCATATCTCTGATCGAAGTTTTAATAAAATTCCTGGTTGGTATAATGAATCATTGCCTTATGATCATACAATGGTAGATAATTTTTACAATATGAAGAAATTAATTAGGTGTAATGCCCGATATCTAGTTTACCCGGTACATTGAAATAAATCGGTATGTGAGACTGATGTCATTAAAATCACAGAACAGTGAATAATAATTTTTAGTGACATCAAACTAATGATGTATGACATTTTTAGGTGGTCACAGGAAATTATACGAGCAGATGTTAAAGAACCAGTGCAATAATGGCATTTTTGTAAATAAGTGGACATG
>JANSVA010083352.1:0-11325 GCA_025504915.1 Erythroxylum reticulatum
TAATAATAAATATTTTCATTACAAAACTGTAACTGGAAGAAAATTAAGTTACATGTAAATACACTTGCTTTCCAGGGTACTATATTTTCATAACTCCAACAAGGTCGATCCCACAGAGAGTGTGTGTAAAGTTTAAGAAATGAAATTAACTAATGTTTAGGTTTAACGGGGCGGGCGGTTTGGATTTTTGAAAAGAGAAAATAAAATGAAACTTATTAATAAGAACAAATTAAAGAAAACATGCAAAAAAATGATAAAAGTAGGGAATTCAGTAGGGACCCGGTTCTTTGGTTCAACCTTGGTCTACACCCTAATTAAGCATATTTCAGTAATTTATTATTCTCAAACCTCTCCTAGCAACTATTAATCGTGAGTTAATAATTAATCCGAGTTTTCCCTTAGGTTTTGTTTGATCAAGATACGATCGTTAATTAAACCTAACTACTGAATAACCTAAGATACGATCTCTATATTTAATTAGGCAGTAGCACTATGGATTTGAAAAACCAATTAATCAAGGCAATAACTACATACAATGTGTCATTTAACTAAGGTCATGTTGCCCCTAATGATTACGAATTATTAGTCACTACACATGAATTTCAACATAATAATTACGAATTATATCAAAATTCTAACAATGGGTTTACAATTATATAACTTAATGAACACATTAAAATCATCCTTTCACAATCCCAACAAGTTGATACACAAATAACCAAATAATAACGAAAATTCGATTATCCATACACAATACCCAAATCAATTAATATAGGGTAACACAATCAATTCCTAATGAGAGAAAGAAACAACAAAAAATCTAAAAAAATACTTAACCCAGGTCATCAGCGTTGATGTTGCCTCTGAACCAGTGTTGGGACGTCACGCTTCCATGAGTATTTCAACCCCCATTAATAACCCTACCGAAAACCCTTATCACTATGCCTCCAGTCCTCTCTTACGTAGCTCTCACTGTTTCTTCTCTGCCTCCACTGTAGCTTAATTTGACTATTAAGCTTTTGGAGTTTTCGGTCCAAGGATCCTATTCACGCTTTTAACATACGTAGAATCCTCGAAGATTTTGTAAGCTCCAGCCTCCAAGCTGTAGCCCACTCTTCACGTCATCTCTCTACGCATGCCTCTCTTCACGCCTCCACTATTCCATTGATGGGACGAATTAATAAGCTGGGTTTTTGGTCCAGCACCTATTCATGCTCGTTTCACGCTTCCCTTCTATCTGTTACTACTCTATGTTTTTATTAAAACACCGCGCACATAAACACTTACATTTGAGTTTAACATCCCAGCAGCTACCGTTTTGGGTGTGGCGTGTTGTGGCCATGCTACGTCGTTTTTGGCTGGTCCATGCTGTCGTTTTCCTTCTCTTACACTATTGCTTCTATCTCTTTTTTCAGCTGCTTGCTTTTAAAATTTTCTTCTTCTTTGTATTCCATTTTTCTTGACTTTTAGTTTTCTTCTCTTGCTCCATGAAGACAAGTAAAAATTGATCTTTAGAAAATAACCCAAATGTAGTACTTTCGACTCAATTTAATTTATTTTCTTCCAAATTGTACCTGAAATCATATATGAATTAAAGTGAGTATCTTAAGCATTTTGTATCATTAATCACTAAGTATTATAGAATAATTTCATAATTAATTAAGCACCAATCAGAAACTTCCAAACATTATTTTTTGAGGGAGCTTTTGCTCTTTCCAAACCCCAAAAAGTACTTTAGGTTACCCTAAATAGAAAAGCTTATAAGAAGAACATATGTGAGTAGAAAAGGTAGTATTCATTCAACCACTTTTGGGAACCCTAAAGAGAGAAAGCGGAAGTGGAAGAAGGAGGAAAAAGATACAGTCTAGACGTGTTTCCCGAATAAGGAGGTTTCCCGACACTACTACCTTCCTAGATCGTCCATTCTAAGTTTCTATTTCCTTTTCGTTTCAATTTTGTTCATGTATAAAGTTATAATATATTGTATGATGATAGATGGTAGAATGATGATGATGTTCTAATTCTCCTTCGAGATTTTATTTTGATTTAATATTATTCGAGTTGATTTTGGGTTATTTGAATTGTGTATTGTGATTTGTTACAGTTCTTCCATACTTTAGTAATAAACTGAGAGGGTGAACCGGATTAAAAATGATTTGATTAGTTTAATTTTTGATTTAATTGTTTGAATTCAATTCTCGTTTTTAATTTCTGTAGCATTTTTATTTTTAGTTTTATATCTTTTTGGCCTTATATTTTTAGGATTAGATTAGTCTCCCTCCTCGTGGGATTGAGCTCTCTTATACTACGCCTGCGACCCATACACATATAGTATTTAAGGGTTAAACATTAAAACTTGCTCGAACAAATTGATTGACAAAATTAAAGATCAACATTACCCTTCTCCTATTATCTAGCCTAAAGAAATTTTAGGTTTTTAATAAAAAGAAACTAAAACTAAGGCAAGTAAAATAAAATAGGTACTAAAATTAAAAAGACAAATAAGGAAGCACTTAGGAAATTATCAATAAGGAGAATTAGTTTCTAGGTTTTGAATCCCCCTAAACCCCTAACATATTGATTTTTTATTATAAAATTATTTATTAATTTATTGGATCGTGGAGACTCTAATGATATGTTAGTATCTAATAAGTTTAAATTGCATCATCTTTTAGGGCATAATTTGATATGTGTTTAGCTATTCATTTAATCATTTAGTATATGTTTAGGTTAAAATTGTGTTATTTTATTACTTATTTATGTTTTAAGTGTTTTATTAGTTAGTACAAGTCTTTGAGCTTAAATATTATCCTTTTAAGGTACCTTGATGTGTTTGCTAGTGTTTTAAGGTCAAAATCAAAGAATAGAGGAGTTTCGAAGATATCAGGCCACAATCGTGGCAGAAGCACTAAAGTTAGGCCATGATGGTGACCTGTGCTAGGTAAACATGTAGACATTAATGAAAGTCAAGTTTCAAGGGATTTTTTGGATCTTTTGGACCATGAAAAAATCATAGGGTTACCCAAAACACAAGAGCATATAAAAAGAACAAGAAGAAGCAAAGAAAGGAGATTTTTGCATCAACCACCTTAAGAAACCCTAAAGATAGATCATCGAGAGATAAAAGAAGAAAGAAGAGGAGAAGAAGCTAAATTGACGTACTTACTAGATCAGAAAGTTTCCCGACATCACAAGCTCCCGTCATCCATCTTACATTGTATTTCTTTTTCTTTCAGTTTTATTATTGTATAGAATTATATTAGACAGATGATGATAGGATCTAGAATGTCAAGGATGTTCTAAACTCACCTTTGGAATTTTATTCTTGAATTAATGAGAATCTAATTATTTATATGTCTATTGGATATTATTGTGGTTTGATTATGTGATTGCATATTTCGATAACAAACTAAGAGGGTAAATCAAATGAAAAATGATTAAATTGGACTAACAAGAGTTAGGTGATTTAATAGAAACAAGAATTGAATCATATCGAGAATTTGTCTGAAGAGAGATCTTACATAGGTTTCTGATAGTTTATTAGAGAACTTCAGAACTAATGAAAGTTTTGGATAGGTTATGAATTGAGAGATTACAACCTTCATAATCTAATTAGTGTTTATGATTTATGGTTAATGGTTATAACTCGAGAGAGAGTAATCAACCCTAAGATAGTCTAGAACCAACAATATGATAATTCATAATCAATTAGGTTAGCATTAAGGATAGGTAAAATTCCCTTTCTCTAAATTGGTAATTTCCTTCAATTGATTCTCGGGTTTGTTGCAAATTACTTAGTAATTAGTATTTTTGTGTTTGATTCTTAATTTGATTGATTGAATTAAATTCTCATATTAGTTTCGTTACATCTTGAATTTCTGCTAGTTGTTTTTAGTCTTAGATTTTAGGATTAGATTAGTTCCCTCTTCGTGCGATCGACACCTTTGATACTATGGTAACAAACTGTGTGTTTGCGAATTATCAAAGGTTAATAATTAAAACTTACACACAACCAAACCTCAATCAAGTTTTTGGCGCCGTTGCCAGAGAGGCGATTAGTTTAGTTCTTTAGTCTAAGGTGTTTTAGTTAGTTTTTAGTTTATGTTCTTTCTTTCTATTTCTGAATCCGTGCTCTTACATGAACACAAGAGTTACAAGAAGTTCGAGTCATGCAGCCGAAACCTTAGAGTTAGATATCACTCGATTAGAACCATCAATTAGGAAAGCTCGGCGCGAAGAAAAAGAAGAATCGTAAAAGCAACAATGTCAAGGATTTTCAGCAAGATTTGGATCATAGAGTGAACTAAGGACATCAACAAAGAACCTTTATGGATTTCATAAGACCAGGTTTCAATACGACTAACCAAGGAGTAGCTAGGCCACCCGTAAAAGTAGTCTTTTTTTAAATTAAACATGCTTCAATAGAATGTGCAATTATAAGGACTAATAAATAAGGATCCCAATGCACATATAGTAAATTTCCTTGAAATTTGTGATACCTTTTGGTATAATCAGATGTTAGAGGATGTGGTAAGAATTAGACTTTTCCCTTTTACCCTAAGAGATAGATCAAAGGCTTGGTACCACTCCCTCAACCCAGCCAATGTCACCACTTGGGATCAACTAGTTCGTGTCTTTTTAGATAAGTATTTTCCCCCTACCAAGATCGCGAAGATTATCAAGGAGATCACCAACTTCCAGTAAAGTGAAGGCAAATCAATCTATGAAGTGTGGGAATGATACAAGGACTTGCAATGAAAATGCCAATACCATAACTTATCTAAGGAGTTCTTGTAACATTTTATAATGGAGTAACCCCATATACAAGAGGCATGATTGATGCAATTTCAAGAGGATCATTGATGAGAAAAACGGTAGATGAAGAAAAAGAGCTAATAGAGGAGATGGCAAGTAATTGTTGCCTATAGACAAATGAGTGGAGTAGAGAGCCCACTACCTTCCGAGAGCAAAAAGGAGTTGTAGCTGTTGATCAAATGACAGAGATGCAGGCAAGAATTGAAAACTTAACTCGATAGCTTAATAACATGAAGGCTTCATCCTCAGCTTTGGTAAAATTTGTTCAACTAAAGTGTGAACTCCGCTTTTTGATGAATGATTCAAGGCAAGTTAGTTATATAGGAGCTCAATATGGACGAGGAGGGGGAAACAATCCCTCCTTTAACATATACAACTCTGGGTGAAAGAATCACCCTAACTTCTCTTGGACAAACAATGTTGGAGGACAATTTAGACCCTAAAGATAACCATGTTTCTAACAAGATAAAATGAGCTCAATGGAATCTAAGTTGGATAAGATTTTAGATAAAATTGGAGGCATGGAGGATGCACATAAGAGGCTTGAAAGCAAGTTTGAATAGGTCACTAAGAACCATGCCTCTTTAATACACATTTTGGAGGTCTAAGTAAGCTAACTAGCAGAGACAATTTCAACTCTGAATGTAGGAACCCTTCTAAACAATACCGAATAAAGGAACCGAATAAAGGAACAAATCATGCCATTATTCAAACCTAGGAAAAAAAACTCAAACACATGAAAGAAGATGGAGACAATGGAGAACGAAAAGCAAATATGGAATTCCTTCCAAGTGAGCTCGTAATTTAGCCAATTGAGAAACCTCGCCCTAAATTTTTGTAACCTATTCTAGATCAGTAGAAGTCAAATTCAAGTAAGGAGACGAGAAATTCTAAGGAGGCTGAATTAAACAATGTTGAGGACATAATAGAATAACTACAATGAGGCTCACACTAAGGGAATCAATTAAGAAAAAGGTTAAGGAGCTCATAGCAAAAAAAAAAACCCTAATATAGCATAGAAGAAAGAGGACCCAGAGGAATTTTACATTCCTTGCAGTTTCAACAAAATTAAAATAGACGAGGCATTCATAGATTTGGGAGTAAGTATTAATATGATGCCTTATAAATTTAGTCAAAAATTGGGGTTAGAAAAGTTACTCACTATGATGTTAGTGAAGATGGCAGACATAACAATTCATCAACCGAAGGGTATTATAAAGGATGTGTAAGTAGAAATTGATATATCTACCTTCCTTGCAAACTTCTTTGTATTGGATATTGGAGAAGATGTGGAAACCGCTATGATCCTTGGATGACCATTCTTGGCTACTACTCACTCAATAATTGACATTGATGGGGTGAACTAACTCTGAAGGTTGGAAAGCATCAAATAACCTTCACTGTGTCGAAGAATGACCACAGTTCTCCCTTACTTCTAGCTAACATCATAGAAACTAAACCTCGAGGACAATGGGAAGATATTGAGGATCCTAGGAATGCATTTAGAAAGAAATGATCACATAGGAAAAAGCAAAGGAAAGTGCAGCAGAAAGAAGGTGGAACCCAGGACGTGGTAGCTAATGTGCAAATGGTAAGATCGGTGAATGCTATACCATTGCAAAATTCATTTGAAGCACTTTGAACACAAGAAGAGAATTGAGCTACTGACGTTAAAAGAAGCAGTTCATGGGAGGCAACCTATAGATTGTTAATTACATGTTATTTACTTTGACGTTTAGATAGTTTGAATTCCATAGTTAGGTTATTTTGTTTCCAAATAAGGTCGAGAAGGCATAGGACTTCAACATGAGTTAGATGATCAAGGAAGCGAGTAAAGAAAAGATAGGTGAAAAAAGCTAAAAAAGAGTTAGAAAGTGATATAGGGAATCTCCGAATGCTCTCACTTCTCTCTAACCAAATTCCAAATTTCCACTTTATTCCAACCTTCACTTACTTGCAATCCATTATGCTACACATTAAGCATTCAAAAAAATGTAGCCAATCATCAGGAAGAAATCAAGTCTCAAGATGAGGGCGAAGGAACAGGATGGTGAATTTCAAAGCACCCTTTCCAATTTATATAGAGGAGGAAGGTATTCGATTCTAATCCCTTAAAGTTAAACAGATAATAGTACCAAAATATTTTGATTTTAATACACTTAATAGGCTAAAATTATGAGATAGGATAAAGAATTTAGCAGAAATAATTCAATAAAGTAGGTTTATACACTTCCAATATCTTGTCTATCAGGAGCTCACCCTTGAATTCTTCACTTCCCTTCATTTCGAACCTAGTAACCATAAGGAAATTTGGTTTAGGTTGCGGGGATGAACTTATGAGATAAACATTGAAATTATGTGTGATATTTATGGTTTCCCTAACTCTTCCATTATTCGTCAGCACGATGATTTTTATGCTTTTTGTTATTGGAATGAGCTCACTAGATTAGAAAAATTCGATACTAAGAATGCCCACAACAACATTATACTAACCCATAAGCATTTGTTATTGTAAATTCATGTGTCAAATGGTTTTTGACAAATCTGAAACCAACAAGTGCTCAAAGAAGGAAATTTTTTTGTTGTGGTGCATGGATCATAGTATCCCAGTATGCACCTCCACACATGTTCTTAATGTTATTATTGCATTTCTACATAAGACGAGCAACAATTTAGGTATAGGGTACTTGGTTTCTACCATTGCTGAGTACTATGGTATGGATTATAGTGGTTTAACTGTCTACCTCCCAGATTTTCTAAATCACCATCACTTGTGGCGTGCTGAAATCCTAAAGTCCTAGTAACTAAAAGACTCTGGGACATCAACCAAAAGACTCATATGGAGATCAGGGCTAGTCAAGTAAGTTCTAGCATAGCAACACCTCAGTAACTAAAAGAGGACTCGGCTAGTAAGTAGTCCAAAGAGGAAAAAGACACAGAAGAATTTGGTTGGAAGAAAGTGCTCGATACAATCTCCACCAACACCAAGGTAATTATAGATACACTTGCAAAGAACTCTAGAAGGATGAATGAGATGGATCGCACACAATAACATCAGAGCTGGGATATACGCCAGATTCATCGATACTTTAAGGCTCAAGGTGTCCAACTGGCACCTCCGACACCATCCCTACCTCCATCACTATGATGCTTTGTTTCTAACCCTCTTGTTTTAAATTTAGTTTTTGTTTAGTCTTTATCTTTGTTTTATTTTATATTACTCCTTTCCATGTGTGTTTGTTTGTCTCCTTCTCATGTTGAGGCAATGTGTTGTTCAAGTGTGGGGAGGGTTGTGTGTTTTGCTTTAAGTGTGAATTTTGCATATTGTACGATAGTTTGTTTTGGTTACCTATTATAAATTTTGTCAATGTGTCAATGGATTAGATGGAATAAAATTGATTTAAGAGTCATTAGCTCGCGAAATTAATGATCTAGGTCCTTTGCCTAAAATATGCATGTTAATTAGGATTTAGTGTTAGTTTGTCACCCTATAAGTTATCACATTCATTCATAATTTTAGGTCTTTTGACTAAATTAGCTTTACTAGTACTTTTTCATGAAAACAAGTAGTTAAAGCAAAAAGGTAGGCATTAAATAATAATAACAATAATGAATGTTTGTAAATTTTAAACAAATTACTATTTCGCTAGCCTTCGGGTTATGAATAGAGCTAGTAGCTAATTGAAAATGTGATGTAGCTGAGTAACCGAATCGACATGCATCATAAATGTGTCTTTACATCAAAAGGCTATAACGACATTCCAACCAAGTAGCTAAATAAAAACATGACTTAATCAAGTAACCAGATGGACATTCATCACCAATGTTGGCCTTCATATGAAAGACAAGGTCCATGCCCACAAAAAGGAAATTAATAAATTAAATTAATAAAAAATGGTTTCGAATAAAACCTACCGAACTTGTAAGTAGCTTAACTTTTTATGAAAACATACTTAGTAGTCGTTACAAAGTTTAAAGGACCAAATAATTATTAATGTGCGTGCCAATTGAAAGGGGTTAATAAACTTGACATTTAAGTTTTGGTTATTATGTATATTTGGTCCACAGCTCTTAGACGCAGATTTTGCATGTTAATGATTTGAAATAACTTGAATGATTGTGTTTAAGGTTAAATTTATTTCATAAAGTTGAAGTCATTGTCTCATTGTTGCCTTGTGTGCTTTGTTTTTCTTTTTTGTTATTTTGTTTACTTGAGAATAAGCAAATGTTTAAGTGCGGGGATATTGATAAGCGTAAATTGCATCGTGTTCTAGGGCATAGTTAGATATGTGTTTACCTGTTAATTCAATCATCTAGTATGTGTTTAGGTTAGAATTGTGTTAGTTTGTTAATTATTTATATTTTTAAGTGTTTTATAGGCTAGTATAAGTCTTTAAGCTTAAATATTATGTTTTTTAAGTAACTTGATGTGTTTGCAAGTGTTTCAGGGTCAACATCGAATAACAAAGGAGTTTCGCAAATATTCAGGCCAAAACTGTGGCACCCCACTCCCGCAACACACGTATCCGACATCTATGGGTGATATCCGAGTCTGTGCCCCGCGAGGGTGGCATGCTATAACAATAAATGGAAGAAACTCATTACAAAGTTTTCTTACACAATATACGCATATACAAAAAATCGATAATTAATTTCGGCACGATTGATTTATAAACAATTTCTGTCACAAAAGTTACAAAGATTATTGAACACATCAGAATTTCAGTAATCACTTGGGCCCATTACAAAACAAAATACTTGTATTCATAATGTCCTTACATTTTAAAAACCATTTTCATATACATTGCATAACACTTAAGACTACCTTTATAAATACAACATATCGAAATACATATGTAGGCGCAAACTGATCTCGACATGAAACTTTTACTCGGAGCTTTTCTGGAGACCTTTAGAAAACCTGAAAAGCCACGTTACAATTTTTATGAGTTTTGCGAACTCGTTGAGTGAACCATCATTGATGATTTCACTGGATGACAAACACATATCACATATTACACAATTATTCATTCTAAGCATACATTTATTATTCAGATACTCACATAACATGGTATATCATATGATCATTTATTTCAACTTTTCAAATCATTTAAAGAATTTTAGCCTTATATGAATGCTATATGAATGAGACTCACATTCGTTCTTATTATTGTAACTGAGTGCCTATCACATACTTATACAAATACTGGCCCATAGGACTCAGTCAGAATAAAATCACGGAGCATAGCTCTGTATGCAGAATCAGAAATCATAGAGCAAAGTTTTACATGGAAGCGCTTTATAAAGGCAACTCAAGTCACAATGCCTTTATCTGAGCATGCATTTTATGACATGCATCAAATACATACATGTCATATATCACAATCACATATGATACTCAAACAAAGCTCATAATCATTGGACCTAAGTCCGGCATTCATCTTTCGTTGAGAATTTACATAGCATTCAGAAATCCATAGCAATCAAAACGAAAATCAAAGAACATCCCATACATTCTCGAATATTGGTCTCCTTGGACAATTCAAGTCCATAATTTATAAACAAATCGCAAACAATTTAATAATATTGGCAGTTTAAATAAATCAAATCAAATTAATCCTAGGAAATCATCTAGGTTGACTCATAGTACTCTCCAATAGACTATTACCTGGATGGACCAACAATGTCTGACTGGTGTCCGCTTGGCTCCTCTATATCATACAAAACACATTTACATATATCACATTTTTGCACAAATATATAAGTATTCATTAATGACAACTCCCAGATACTTTCATTTCTTACACTCACCTTATACAACATTTCATTACTATTTCAAACTCCAAAACTCATTTCTACAACATCTGATCACTAATAATCATCAAAATAAAATAACACCATAACCAAAATTTTCATCCCATCAACACTGTGTTCATGAATATATACACGTAAATGCCATAATTATGCAGCTGACAGAAATCCATCAAATTTATTCACAAATTCACAACTCTAAAGGATTTATTCACTACTTACCTGTTAAAAAAATCCGAGGGCTTTAACTATCCCAAAGCTGTAACTCCATACAACATCACGTAATCCACTGTGAACACTAACCAACTTCTAGTTTATCTTAAGGTAGAAGAAACACTTGGCAGTGGGGTAAGTGGTAAAGGATATGAAAAGGCAAAGTTAAGGAGTTTGATGGAAAACTCTGTGTACGGGGAGAAATTCGGAGAAGGTGATAATAAGAAAAAACTTAATCTTTTAACTCTTAGATATCAAAACTTTCTCCTGACAAATAATAAAAGCAACTTAACACTTGTCACTTTTCCTAAGGTCTAACTCTAACTAAGTTTCTTTTGAAATTAACTCAATTAACTCTATCTTTACAATGCAACTATCTATAATCTTCTTTTGATTCCTTTTTCCTATTTTCTATAAAAATTCATGATTTCCAAAATTCACCAAAATTCACCAAAATTCAAAAATATCACAATCACACTAATCAAT
>JANSVA010083411.1:0-11322 GCA_025504915.1 Erythroxylum reticulatum
ATAAGAGTCAAAGAGACACAAGTGCAAAAGAAAAATTCTGACCATGCTTAAAATAAAAGTAGGAAATTGGCAAAAATCACTTTCTCACAAATCAATCAGAGTAGACTGAAAGAGTGCCAAGAAAATAAACACTATAAGAATTTAATCTAAGAGATTGAGCAAAAGAGGTTTCACTCAAGGTAAGGTGTTTGCTCTCATCTCCCTTGTTGTTGGGATATTTTCACTCTAAAATCTACTTAGTCCATTCTTTACCATAAGCTTGTAATAATTCTAGTTCTCCACTACAAGAACTATAATTTTGAAAATGAAGGGGACTTTTCAAAGTTGTAATGCACGGAAGGCTATATGAAGTGGATGGAATGGACGAAGGAAGAAAAAGCATGAGTACATGCATTATAATTATGAAATAGATGCCAACAGTAAGACAATATTTACACAAATGATACTTTTTCTTTTCTCTGTTTTTTCTTTTGACAACATAAATATAATACTTACATATAAAAATATATTTGTTGCTTCTCTATCTCTTTTTTTTATATTTTTATATTTTTCTCTTTTTCTTTCTTTTCTTCTTCTTCTTGTTTCTTTGTCCTTTTTTCATTGTCTTCTTTTAATTATGAATAACCAATTACTTCAGATAACTAGAAGAAAATGCGAAATAAACTATTAACACCATAAAAAGATCTGTGCATAAGCTCAAAAATTATCGCTCAAGGGGCTAGCAATGAATAGGTGTTTATGGGGATTGTGTTTAGGTCAATAGGGTTTTGAAAGAATCATCAAGTTTTGATTATAAATTGAAACAAGTTCTAGAGAGATATGAAATAAGCAGATGCACATAAGAATGGAAAAATTTAGGCCCAAATATCCTTCCAACAAAGGTAATATCTTAATGAACCATCTCAAGGTTTAAAAACATAAAGTGCTACTTTGTCAACATTCCCTCGCTTACTTTGTATTGAAAACATTGAAAATGAAATTCGCCAAAATCGACTATCATTTAAAGAATAGGGGGTATTTTCAAAAACACAAGGATCATCTTGAAATTTATAAAATCTTTGAGATGTGAGAGTGAGAAGAATCTATTTAGATAGAATTCTTGAATTGAGGAAATTAAAAAATATATATAGCGCCGCGACGAAACCAAAGTTCGTCGCGGCGAATAGTTCAGTAGATAAACATTGCTGTGACGAAGAAAAAGTTCGCAGTGAAAAACATGGATTCTGTACACAGCCATGGTGAAGGCATAATGCATCGTGGCGAAAAATTACAGAAACTTTGGAAACGGATATCAGGCCTCAATCACCAAGTTTAAAATTTTAACATTAAGCACAATTGATTTGCACAAACATTTAAGTGGTCAAAAATGATGCACATGCACAACAAGAATTGCAAATTGAAACATCCCCCACACTTAAACATCATATTGTCCTCAATGGGAAGAACAATCAACATAAATACACAATAAAGGGGGAAAAATGCAACCCAAGCAACCTCATCAAATTCCCCAACATAGAAGATGCAGGCAACAAATAAAAACACACCGTGGGGATTATTGAATTGAAACTGCTAATTAAACTAAAAACTAAAGGACTTTCCTACTGGGATAGTTTCTTACACACACTTACTTAGCAAACTAATGCTTCAAAATATGTCATAAGTAGTCACAGGGCAAAAGTAAGTAAACAAGTGAAGGAAAGAAACAACCAGGGAGTTATGGAGGTTTCTGATTCTCCTGATAAACCTTCGATAAATGGACATGTTTTGGCGAAACAACTTCATCCATCGCCATGTCAGTGTCAGCCTACACTATGCCAAATTCACCTAAAATGTTGGTCGCGATGAAAGTTAGAGTTAGCCTTAGCAAACATTCACAGAAGGTGTAATCTGTAAAATGTCAACAAAAAAAAAGATGGAAAGTAGTAAGTAAAATGAGAACTTATATTACCAACAAGTACAAAGATAAACTATCTAGAATGCAGTCTAAACAAAGGTTCCTAACCTCACTTAATAGCAAAATTTGACAAATGCTAACCTAGAGAACCAATTGCTTGATTCCTTGGCAGTGATGCCATTTTGATCGACTGTGTGGTTGAGTCTTTGGATTACTCCCTTGGAAACCGAATCAAAAATTTAATTCCAAGGATTTCAATATAGAGTGCAACCTCTGGTCGTCTCACTTAATCAGAACCTCTACAAATGGACCAAAGCTAACCTATATGTCATGAAATGCAAGCTAAGTTGGTAAGGAGGAAGTTTTTGGTTCTTTTAGAAAACTAAAAAATTTTAATGAATTGTAAGAGAAATGTGTAAAAAGTATTTTTGGATTTTTGGAAACAGAAAATGGAAAGATAAAAAAAATGTTCAAATAGTGATAGGATCCTCTCGAAAATAAGCATTGGCTATCGTAGTTCAAAACAAATCTTGGTGGGAGTTAAAATCACTAAGTTTTCAAATGATAAAACTTAAAGAACTCTTTAAGTCTAAGGTTTTAACAAATGAAATCCATTTCTTAAAACCTTGTTGAATGCATCTTAGTGTGTGCAATGGGTAAGTTAATGCAAGTGGTCAATTTGGAATCCAGCATCATCTCAATATCAAACACAACCAGGTAGATAAATGAGAGTTAACAAAATCACAACAGGACATATATGAGACTTCATATATTCAAGCTCCAAGTTCTACATCAACAAACCTAAAGAACTTTTTAAGTCCAAGATCTTAATCAGTGAACTCCATTTCTTAAGACCTTGTTAAATGCCCTTATTGTGTATAGTGGGTAAGTCAATGCAACAAGTCACTTTGGGATCTGGAATCAACTCAATATTAAACACAACTAGGAAGATAGAAGAGAATAAACAAGATCACAAATAGACATATATGAGACTTCATATATTTAAGCTTCAAGTTCTACATCAACAAGCCAAACCACACATTGAATATCCAACACTTGATTAAACTCTAATCAAGAATGTTCAACTACAAATTACAAATCCTAAACCTATGAAATCATAAATCATAGTTAAATAAGGATTAATCCACTCCCCTTTAAAGCCCATTAAACTCTAGCCATCGCTACATTTTCAAGAGGAAGGAAAATGTATACCCACACATTACAACCGAAAACCTCACAACTAGGAATCAACCCGAGCTAACCATAGTGGATGTTGGCGGTGAAAAATGGAAGAGAAAAGATATGAGACAAGCCTCCCTCGAGAACCTCGAAGGGAAACGTGGGTGTTAAGGTAGTGAACGCGTCTCGTCTCGTCTTCCAGCTGATGGATTATTAATGTATATATATGTCGGCTCTCTCCAACTTATCCAAAAATAGGTTTCTTCTTAAAATGGGATGTTAGGTGGGTTTACACAGTATGTGAAATTTCATAAAAAGTTTTACTCTCTTGCTGGATCCTTCACCACGTCGAAAGAATTAATCTTCGTCGTGGCAAACATTTCCTGAAATTTCAGCCTGCATTCCTTCATATTTCTCCACGGCGATAGATCCCTGTCGCTGCGGCGAACTTCCTGTTGCGCTTGTTCTCTTGTTGACTTTAGTTCAGCCTTCTTTGACTCTACACATTCTTCTTCTTGAGTCCCTTCTCCTTGTGTCCCCTACAATGAACAATGGTAGTTGCAGTATCAATTGTTCTCAGAGAATTAATTAGTGCATTTAATACTAATTTGCGACAATTTTTACTCTCAAACTATATAAAATAAAGGTGCACACTCAAGAGTCAATTTAAGCACAAAATCTAGCAATAGGAGTCAAAAGTTTAGCAAAAGTCATGAAAATGTCGCCAATTTATGTAATAAACTTGGGCTCAATCAAATTCCCCAACACTTTGACCTTTGTACTCCTGTACAAAGTTTATAAGAGTCAAAGAGACACAAGTGCAAAAGAAAAATTCTGACCATGCTTAAAATAAAAGTAGGAAATTGGCAAAAATCACTTTCTCAGAAATCAATCAAAGTAGACTAAAAGAGTGCCCAGAAAATAAACATTATAAGAATTTAATCCAAGAGATTAAGCAAAAGAGGTTTCACTTAAGGTAAGGTGTTTGCTCTCATCTCACTTGTTGTTGGGGTATTTTCACTCTAAAATCTACTTAGTCCATTCTCTACCATAAGCTTGTAATAATTCAAGTTCTACACTACAAGAACTATAATTTTTAAAATCAAGGGGACTTTTCAAGGTTTTAATGCATGGAAGGCTATATGAAGTGGATGGAATGGACGAAGGAAGAAAAAGTATGAGTACATGCACTATAATTATGAAATAGATGTCAATAGTAAGACAATATCTACATAAATGATACTTTTTCTTTTTTCTTTTTTTCTTTTCACAGCATAAACATAACACATACATATAAAAAGATATTTATTGCTTCTCTCTCTCTTTTTTTATATTTTTCTATTTTTCTTTCTTTTCTTCTTCTTTTTATTTTTTTGTTTTTTTCATTATCTATTTTTTATTATGAATATCCAATTACTTGAGATAACAAGAAGAAAACTCGAAATAAACTACTGACACCATATAAAGATATGTGCATATGCTAAAAAATTATGGCTCAAGGGGCTAGCAATGGATAGGTGTTTAAGGGAATTATATTTGGGTGAATAGGGTTTTGAAAGAATGCGTCTATCATGTTAACAAAATGCTAGTTAATCAAGTTTTGATTAAGAATTGAAACAAGTTCTAGAGAGATATGAAATAAGCAGATGCATACAAGAATTGAAAAATTTAGGCCCAAATATCCTTCCAACAAGGGTAATATCTCAATGAACAATCTCAAGGTTTAAAAACATAAAGTGCTACTTTGCCAACATACCCTCGCTTACTTTGTGATGAAAACATTGAAAATGAAATTAGCCAAAATCAACTATCATTTAAAGAATGGGAGGTATTTTCAAAAATACAAGGATCACCTTGAAACTTATAAAATCTTTGAGATGCAAGAGGGAGATGAATCTAATTAGGGAGAATTGTTGAATTGAGGCAATTTAAAAAAAAGAAAAAAATATGGTGCTAACAGTTCAGCAGACAAACATTACCACGACGAAGAAAGAGTTTGCTGCGGCAAAAAACATGGATTCCGTAAACTGCTGTGGCGAAAAATTACAGAAACTTTGGAAACAGATAACAGGCCTCAATCACCATATTTAAAATTTTAACATAAAGTACAATTATCTTGCACAAACATTTAAATGGTCGAAAATGATGTATATGCACAACAAGAATTACAAATTGAAACTTCCCCCGCACTTAAATATCATATTGTCCTCAATGTGAAGAACAATGAACGAAAATACAAAATAAAGGGGAAAAAATCCAACCCAAGCAACCTCATCGAATTCCCTAACATAGAAGATGTAGCAAGTAGCAAATCAAAAACACCGTGGGGATTATTGAATTGAAGCTACTAATTAAACTAAAAAATAAAGTACTTTCCTATTGAGGTAGTTTCTTCCCCACACATACTTAGCAAACTAATCCTCCAAAATATGTCATAAGTAGTCACAGGGAAAAAGTAAGTAAACAAGTAAAGGAAAGGAACAACCTAGGAGTTATGTAGGTTTCTAATTCTCCCGATAAACCTTCGACAGATGGCCATGTTTTGGCAAAACAATTTCATCCATTGCTATATCAATGTCAGCCTCCACTATGCCAGATTCACCTAAAATGTTTGTCGCGGTGAAAGTAAGAGTTAGCCTCAACAAACTTTCACAGAAGGTGTAATATGTAAAATGTTAACAAAAAAAATGAAGGAAAGTAATATGCAAAATGAGAACTTATATTAGCAACAATTATGAAGCTAAAATATCTAAAATGTAGTCTAAACAAAGGTTCCCAACCTCACTTAGTAGTATCAGTATGAAACCCTATGAAGCCTTATCTAGCAAGAAATATTAGTCACCAATATATTGGGATAAAGAAGGTTTAAGGATTGTTGAAGGTCTGGAATTGATTCAGGATACTATGGATAAAGTGAAATTGATCTGTAGCCAAATTAAGGCAGCTCAAGATAGACAGAAGAGTTATGTCGATCAACATCAGAGGGATATGGAATACCAAGTAGGTGATAAGGTATTTCTAAGAGTTTCACCTTGGCAAGGAGTGTTGAGCTTTAGTAAATGGAATAAGTTAAGCCCTAGATACATTGGTCCGTATAAGATTACTACAAGAATTGGATCAATGGCTTATAGACTAGCTTTACTAGCAAAAATGGATCAAATTCAGAATGTGTTCCGCGTGAGTATGCTTAGAAGATACACATTGGATCTAACCCATATCTTGCCTACACAGGAAGTTAAAGTTTTAACTAATCTAAGTTATGTGGAAGAACCAATAAAAATTGTGGGTTATTAAACCAAACAGTCAAATAACTGAGTGATTGCATTGGTCAAAGTCCTCTAGAAGAATCATTCAAGAGAGGGAGTCACTTAGGAAACTAAATGAAGAATCAGTACCCCTACCTATTTAGTCAATTAGGTAAGAATTTCGAGGGTGAAATTTCTTCAGGTAGGGAATTGCAATAACCCATTTTCATATTGAGGATTAAGACTTTATCTTGTTATTATAATTAATGAATTGCATATCATTAACATACACACACATAAATTAAGATTTTTTACACATTACAATGATATCATATTCACTTAATTGATTAGTTTCTAGGTATGAAGAGTTTAAAATGTTCAAAATGTGTTCCATGTGAAATGTTTATGCCTAGGTGATTCACACCTTAGTTGTTATGCCCTTGGAGGTTAAATCAAAATAATCCAAGTATTGCACTATAAGGTACAGCCTCAGGTCGTTTTCTTAATTGGAACCTAAAATCAATGGACTTAAGTTAACCTATATGCCATGTTATGTAAGATGATTGGGAAAAAAGGGGGGTTTTGATTGTTGAAATCATTAATAGAACTAAATTGAATTGTAAAATTTTTGGATTTTTGGGATATAGAAAATGGAAAGATGAAAATAAGAGATTAAATAGTGATATAATCCTCTTGAAAATGAGCTTTGGCTATCATAGTTTGAAATTCATTTTAGTGGGAGTAGAAATCACTAAGCTTCAAAAAGTAAACCTTAAAGTACTACTTAAGTCCAGGAACTTAATCAATGGGACTCCATTTTTTAAGATCCTGTTAAGTGCTCTTAGTGTGTGTAGTAGGATCAGCCAATGCAAAAGGTCAAATGAAATCCACAATCAACTCAACATCATATATAACCATGCAAGATAAGGGAGAATCAAGAAGATTATAAATGGACATATATGAAACTTCATATATTTAAGCTCAAAGTTCTACCTAAACCAATCCAAACTAAACATAATTAATATCCAACATTTGATTAAAACTATAATTAAATAGCTCAACTACAAATTACAAATCCTAGATATAGGAATTTATAAATTCAAGTTGAACCATGGATTAAACTAATCCCCTTTTAAGCTCATTGAACTCCATCCATTGCTACATCTTCAAGAGGAAAAGAAATGCATAGCCACGTATTGCATTCAGAAGCTTCACAACTAATAGTGAATCTGAGTTAACTATGGTGGAGGCTGGACAGTGGAAAAATAGAGGAAAAGTGATATAGATGAGAGGAAGATGAAAAATGATGAGAGATAACGATGTGGAGGCTGTCTTCTGGAGTCTTTATATCACTTATCCCGAAATAGGGTTTCTAAAATAGGTTCTGGGTCAATTTTCACGAATGGGTAAGTGGAATTTCTAAAAATGGTTCAGGTCTAGGTTGCTGATTCAAAGGTTTTGCTATAGCAAACGAGTGACTTTATCGTGGCGAGCTTTTCCCCAGAGCTCTTTCCCAACATTCCTTGGTTTTGCCGCGGAGAAACATTTTCTTTGCTGCGATGAACTTTTCACGAGAGTTCTTTGTCATTATTCCACGGTTTTGTCAAACTTTTCTTTAGAGGTCTTCTTGTTTGATCTTATGACTTGCAATTTCTTGTTCTTCCCTCTTCGCTCTACTTCTTGAGTGTCCTGCAATGAAAAGAAATTGTTTGCAATATCAATTGTCCTAGAAACCAAGTGAGTGCAATTACTAACTAATTATGACAATTTTACCCTCAATCTACATTAATCTAAAACAAGCATTCTTAAGCTAAATTAAGCACAATATTCAACAAAAAAAAGTCGAAAAGTATAACAAAAACCATGAAAAATCAATAAATAATATAGAAACTTGGGTTCAAATTCCCCCACATTTAGACCTTTGTACTCCTAGACAAAGCTTATAAAAAATCAAAGAGATACATGTGCAAAAGAAAATATTGAACGTACTTAAAAATAAGAGTAGAAAATTAGTAAAACCACTTTCTCAGAAATCAACCAAAGCAGACTGAAGGATTGCTAAGAAGATAAACACTATAGGTATTTAATCCAAGAGATTGATCAAAAGAGATTTCTCTTAAGGGAAACTGTTTATCTCTCCACTCACTTGTCTTGGGATAATTTCACTCTAAATTCTGCTTAGTCCATTCTCTACTATAAGCTTATGATAGTTTTAACTCTCCACTACAAAAACCATAATTTTGCAAATCAAGAGGACTTTTAGGGTTGTAATGGTGGATGAAGGCCAAGTGAAATGGATGGAATGAAAGAAAAAGATGAGTAACATACATCACAATTATTCTCCTCATGAAACAAGTGCCAACTATGTAAAGAAAAGATTTAAAATTCTACCATAGCAGCATTTCTTTTACTATTTTTTCTATTTCCAAATATATGATTTTTTAAGACAATTGAATTCTATCCTTAAAAAAAATTGCTCAGGCAAATGTCATAATTTAGAGTCAAACAAGATTCCTCAAATGTTCGATGGTTTTTTTTAATCAACTTATGAATCCCACTCTTCACAAAGATCAACTTAAACTAGAAAACTGGAGATAAAATATTTACATCAATTTACAAAAAGGTGCATGCACCCAAAAAGATGACTTAAGGGGGTTAGCAATGGTTAAGTGTTTGGGGCCTATGTTTAGGTAAGAAAGGTTTTGAAATGAATGCCTCTATCATATTCACAATATTTTAGTTCATCAAGCCTTGATTAAGAATTAAAACAAGTTCTAAAGAGATATGAAATTAAGCAGATACACAAGAATGAAACAATTCAAGTGCAAATATCCTTCCAACAAGGTTAGTATCTTAATTAAGCAATCTCAAGTTTTAAAAATGCATAGCGCCACTTTCTTAGCGTACCCTCACTTACATCTCATTAAAAACATTGAAAATGGAATAAGTCAAAATCAATTATCATTTAAAAACATGAACGGTTTTCCAAAAGCACATATAAAACTTTGAAATTTTCAAGACTTTAACATATAAGTATTAAGAATCTAATTTGGAAGAATTGTTTAAGTGAGGGAATAAAAGAAATTAGTTTTTTTTATGAAACTAGCTTGGTCGAGGCTTCGCCGCAATGAAGCCAAAGTTGATCACGATAAAGTTGTAAATGACGGTGCTTTGCAATGACGAAACCAAAGTTGGTAACGACGAAGTTTGCCCGAGAAGAAAAAACAAAAGGTAGCAGAGACATGGAAAAGATGGAAAAATGCCCTGCAATTTCAAATTCACGAAAAAAACCAAGTTCAAAACTTTAAAGATAACACACAAATGACCATAAGAATTCCTCCCCCACCCTTAAGCACAATATTGTTGAAAATATCAAAACACAATCGTGTAATGAATATAAACATAGAGTAACTAGAGGATAAAACATAGGGGGAAAGAAAAACACAATGAGAATCAAGAAAAAAATAGGGCCATTAGTAGCCATGGAAATAAATCATATCATCCGTTACAGGCTAATGCAATCCATAGAAAATAATAGCGGAAAAGTTAACTAAGTATCCAGTAGACTAAAAACTTAATACGTAAATACTTAAAGAAAAAACAACAATACAAAAAACAAAAAGACTTAAAACTAACTTGCAGGATGATCATCTTCGGACGGAAATGGTCCTGCTCTAGACGTGCCGACCCCAGTCCGTCAATCTTGCCAACAAGGATCTCTAATGTGACAAGCTCAGGGACTTCCCGAGCTGGCTGATCATCTTTGACTAGTGCACTGGCTGCTGGGGCTACACCAACATCATGAATAGGCAGGGGAGATGGTGGTGTTTGAATGATGTGGTTCTGTAAGTTCATGGGTCTCAAGTAGTATAGTATAATATCGTCCCACGGGGAGTAATTGTGTAAGTACTAGGCTTGGATCACTCAATTAATTAGACTAAGTGATTATGTAATAAGGGGAAATTAAAATAAGAAATTTAAATATATAAAAAAAATAACAAAACCAAAACTAAACAAAAATGCGAATATCTCTAGGGGTTTCTCCGAATGGAATGTGGTAAGCTTCAAGGATGGTTCCACTTTTAGTGTTTTCTATGGACTTTACCTGGATCAATTTATGAGGTGAATTTTGGTTGATAAAAGATTGAGTCTAGAGTTTCTTAGATCCTTTTTCAAGGTATCAAAGGAGTGTTATGCAATAATCCTAGTCTACTATCGTAGCCTAGTAATCAAGCATAAACCATTAAGATCTTTGCTAACATGATTTTTTCTTTCATAAATTCAATTTATATCTAAATCTGAAATTTATAAGTTCCCTATTTGGAGTTCCGTTATTAATTTTTGCCTATCGGTTCTTCAATTAACAACTAATGTCAAGTAATGGTTGGCCAAACACAATACTAGCAAAATTAATCTAAAATCAGAGAAATCAAAACCAAAAATCCATACTTATAAATCAACCAAGATTTAATTCATAAAAATTAGCTAAAAGCTTCAGCCAAACCTTGAAGCTTTGAGGAAATTACTCAATCATGGTAGAATGAAAACCACATAAATTATGCTTAACAAACAACATTAGGATAAATTAAATAATAGAAACGAAATTGAATGAGTTTCGGGTCTCCCTCTAATGTTGCGTCACTGAATGGTCTACTGGAGCTCTCTCAATAGTGGATCATGAGACTGGTGATTGCTCTCCCTTCTGCTTATTCGTTGTTTTTTTTTTGTGTTTGAAGCTCCTCCACTAGTTGCTTGCCTCAAGCTCCACGCCTCCAGCTATCTTCTCACATTCTCCTCCAGCTCTCCTCTGTTGGTGTCCTCTCTTCGTATCTTTCTTGAAGCTGCAACATTGGAGAGCATGTGGTGTCCATTGAAAAGCTGGTGGGTGGGTCTTTTTAGCTCTAACGTTCTTCTATCTAAGCTCCACGTATCTTCTTTTTATTTTTCACCAGCTACTCCCCAAAAATCCTTCTCTTGCTCCTGTTGCTCACGCACGTCCCTAGT
>JANSVA010083421.1:0-11322 GCA_025504915.1 Erythroxylum reticulatum
GTTGGGCTCCGAAAACGGGGTCTAACATCAATTCTTTACTAATTCAGTACACAATTAATCCATTTCAAACATCAAACGACACTTGTTATAACAGAATACCAAGTTTATAACTCCCTTACCTCTTTAACTTCAAAGAACCAACTGAACCATCCCCTCCAAACAATCAACACATATAAATTTTTACAAGTGAAAATGATCCAAAACTAAGCAAAATACCAGAAGTTGAGAGTGGTGAGTAGTTTCGGTTGAAAGGAGCAAAAATTCATGAGTGGGCTGCCAAAATGAGTTGGAGTGACTCAGCTCTTACTTTGCTAGGTGTCCTCAAATTAATAAGCCACATGTCTTAATGCATATAATGCCATTTGCCTAATTATAATGTTGCCACTAATCGCCTTTAAAACCAGCCCACATGTCAACCATCCAATGGTGACAAATATCATTTAAAATATAGGTGTAGTCATACTAATTTTCATATACCAACTTCACTTCGCACTTGATATTTTTCCTAGTCCAAATATACATTTAAATACCTTAATTCTCTAATGGAATGAATTAATTCCAATTACCAACTATAATTCATTAAACAAAAATTCAAGTCATATGCTCAATCTTACCTCAATTTTTAACACCTACCATACATATACTTTTATGAACATATACCATTTCTACTAGGCTATAGTTTGAGGCCTTACATTTCTCTTCCCCTTAAAAGAAAATTTTCCTCGAAGTTCATACTTGAATAACTCATTCAGAAAACAGTACCAAACTTGATTTGAGTATATAGAGCCTTTTACAAACTTTTCTAGAATCTCAAAATAAATCGAATATCACGATCAAAAATAATAAAAAGTGGCATCCCATACAATCTCACTATCTCATTCACATATATATCTGCAAACTTATGTAATGAATAGGCACACAATAAACAAGCTCGGTGAACTTATCCACTACAATGTATTCATATCCCCATCATCTCAAAAGTATACAATCACAATGCAATACTGATATCATATTCAATTCTATAACCACGAATACAAATACACCAATTCTATGTCTAACATATCGAACCATGTAGTATCTCTTGTTTCAAGATATCAATAAAGTTTCATTTTCTTACACTCTGACAAATAATCATCTTTCATAGTCTCCCAATCGACTTCTTTTCCCAAATGATTTTCTGTAGTCATTTAATGTCTTAGATTCCTTAACAACTTAACCTAATATTTGATCCTTTTTTCCACATAATTCAAATTATTTGAAATATCAACTTCCTTAGCTAAAAACATACACATGGAATCAAACTCGTACTTCCTGAGCATAATAACATACAATTCATTACGAACCTAAGTCCCTCTAACAATAATAATAATGGAATAACAAATTTAAGAACCTAACTTTACAATAAACAAAGTACATGCACTCTCAATAGTATATTCAGCTTCTTGTGTCTGAATCTCATACTTATCCAACTCCAATATTCACATCTGATTCGTTCAATATTCATTCATTCATTCTTGTTCAATATTCATTCATTCATTCATTCATATCCAAACATATATTACGTCTATACATTGTAACATCATTCGCTAAAGCAACCACTTTATCAGATGTACACTCACAATAACTGATCAACTTAATCTTGAGGACTTCAACTTATATTACTATCATTGACTTCATCTTACTTGAATATATTCTCAAACAATTCAAAAATTTAAGATGTATAACCATCACGAAATTCTAATATCAAACCCAATGTTATAATCTTATACAGAATCACAAACTCTCAACAAGATACCTCATCAACAGCCTTGAGATTTTTCCATACAGAAATTCTAAAACCAAAATATGGGACAAACCGCATTAGGCCAAACACAACTCTTTTATTTAAGTACAAGCAATAGTTAAGCGCTGGTTAAACCAGAATCGTCTAATCCATGCTCTGATACCAAAAAGTATGACACCTAAATAACCTTTGGGAGGATATGTGAGTTTCACACAAGACAGTACAACAAACCAAAACATTTTGCGGAAGCATAACATTCAAAAAATCTTTCATTGGAAGCAATTCAGAACAAACATAATCATAGTATATTTTGAAACAAACTTGTTTTAAACCATACATAAATTATATCACATGGACTTAACAAAAATTTGTCTTAAAAACTGACACCAGCCTGGAAATAGTGATTATAGGAACTTACAACAACTCAGAGTCGTACACTTTAAATACAAACCAAAATAAACTCAAAATACATTTTTAACAAAACAAAATTCAGACTCCTTTGGCCATTGCAGTTGACTTATCCCAGTCTTTAAGTCCTTCTCTCTGAACCTACATGGGGCAAATCCATCGAGCTAAGCATATAGCTTAGTGAATAATAACTAAACTATGTGTTATCAACAGATACTGAATCATATTATACAAAAGCATCTCAACATACTGGAAATTCATAACAGAATAAGATTTATTTAAATGAAAACACTTTGCATGCTAAAATCAAAAATTTCAATAGCAAAACAGAATATACAGAAATTCAGAACATAGGGTATTAGCCCATCAAATCAAAAATAGGGTTTGTTTCTTATCAAAGCTTATCAAAAATTAAAGTACAAAACAAGTTAGATTGTAAATCCATCATAAGTGGGTAACGAGACTTATACAGAAGATACCATGATTGGCATCACTAAAAAGAAGAGATTGAAGTCCCGACACTAAAGTGTCCAAAAGGGACCAAAGTCTCAACACTGAAGTGTCCAGAAGAGACCGAAGTCCTGACACCGAAGTGTCCAAAAAAGATCGAAGTCCCGACATCAAAGTGTCCAAAAGAGACCAAAGTCCTAGCATCGAAGTGTCTAAAAGCAACTATAGTCCCTTTTAGGCATGCCTATTTACCGACAACTAGGACTTGCAATTACAAAACCAACCAAGTTCATTTTATGTGCATAATAATTAGTCAATCATATTTACATGCATCAAATATTTTAGACATTCATTGTCCCAAGGTTCAAAACACAATCAGTATAAAACACAATTCAATTCAGTACTAAATAGAACAAAATAAAATGTGAGTGTCCTAAAGATTACTGACAGCTTTTCAAATCATTCAATGGAGCAAAATCTATAGGAAACAAAACAGTTAAGCAAAACTATCAAAAATTACTTTCTGAATTTCCTTACAAAATTGACCATCTAAATTACTTACAATTACTCAAGGATTACTTAAAAAATTTCTTACTAAATTGCTTACTAAAAATTCCGTTTAAAACTACTTACAAAAGCTCCCTTATTGCTTATTATCTCGAAGTCTCGGCAATATCTGGAAGTGGTTGCTCTATGCGTTCCTCTATAACATTTAATACAAACATATATCACTTTTGTGCATGATTATGAAATCATTTATGCACATTCGTGTATACTGAATATGTATGATGCATGCTCATGACAAATTTATAGGTTTCTTAACGTTAATCTTGTCACATTATCAATCATGTGAAACCATACTCATTTGCTCAATCCAGATTTATCTCATAACCAACTTTCAATCGACTTTTCTCAATTATTCTCATTAGGAAATTGAGGTAATTAGGTAATAATTCCTTCAAAAAAGTTTTTAAATTTTGTCTTAAGTTTCCAATGATACCAATTTCATCCAATTTAGTTTAGTATACTAAAATTTATACTCAAAAGATGTCAGATTGTTCTTAAGCTTCAATAGAATTCTTATCTCAAATTTCAATTAGATTATGAAATTCTTAGAGGCTAAATTATAATTTAATCACTTCAAAACATTTGTAGTCTTAAGTATCTAGTTTAATTCAAATCAATAATCACTACATTTGGAAAACTATAGATCAGGATATAATCAAAATACCGAAGAATGTTTAGTAAAACTATCCCAGTTATCATACTTTAGTACAGTCATATTTTTATCTTAAATTCATCAATCAATCCACTTTAAAAAGTCCTAATTTTTGGTTTAGATGAAGATCAATGTCTTATGAGTCCATTGGTTGAACAATCAAGTCATTTGGATGTTAGGTGAAGAATTTATAACAAAAGATCAAAGTATGTTCAAAAAATAACCTCCTTAGGAGAAACAGGGAAATTGCGATCGTGTACATGCACGACCGCGACACTCTGGGTAGTCCTACAAAGTCACGATCGTGTACATGCATGATCACGACATCCAGGTGGTCCTGCAAAGTCGCAATCATATACATGAACGACCGTGACACTCCTGGTGGACCTGCGAAGCCTTCTTCTTCACCTTACCTATTTTTCCAGCTCTTTCCAAAATAGTCTTTTGGGTCACTTTTACACAATCATTTTTACAATAAAAAAGAAGGATTTAGGCCAAACTTGCTTCTATATAATTGTTCCTTAATGTATCAAGTTTCTAATGACACCAAGTTTGTGCAATTTGGTTCAGTATTTTGAATGTTGTCCTCAAAATATTTCATACTATTCACAAATAGTGACAGAATCCAAAAACTCCAATTCAAGCCAACTTTTGACAGACTTAGTGAAAGAAATCAAACTCAACTCCTTCATGAAAGTTGTAGATATATATTTCTAGTTTAATATAAATTTAACTTAATCCAATTTGGATACCTATATGGAAAGATATGTCTAAAATACTAATGTCTATTCAGTGGAACTACACTACATAACTAGTTTCCAGCATGTATCTAAGCTCAATTCTTTACTAATTTAGTACACAATTGATCCATTTCAAACATCAAACGACACATTTTATAACATAATACCAAGTTTATAACTCCCTTACCTCTCTAAATTCAAAGAACCAGCTGAACCAACCCTTCCAAACAATCAGAACACATAAATATTTGCAAGTGAAAATGATCCAAAACTAAGCAAAATTCTAGAATTTGAGGGGGGTGAGTAGTTTCGGTTGAAAGGGACAAAAATTAGTGAGTGGGCTTCCGAAATGAGCTGGATTGATTCAGCTCTTACTTTGCTAGGTTTCCTCAAATTAACAAGCCACATGTCTTAATGCATGTAATGTCATTTGCCTAATTATAATGCTGCCACTAATCACCTTTAAAACCAGTCCACATGTCAACCATCCAATGGTGCCGAATATCATTTAAAATATAGGTGTAGTCATACTAATTTTTATGTACCAAATTCACTTGGCACTTGATATTTTTCCTAGTCCAAATATAAATTTAAATACCTTAATTCTCTAATGGAATGAATAATTCCAATCACAAACTATAATTCATCAAACAAAAGTTCAAGTCATATGCTCAATCTTACCTCAATTTTTAACAACTATCATACATATAATTTCATGAACATATATCATTTCTACTAGGGTATAGTTTGGGGCCTTACACGTTTAATGGACCTAATGTCTGTTTAATGGACATGGACTAGGCTGGGAGCATTTTTAGACCCGAGATGGTCCGTTTAACGGACCTAAAGCCTATCTAATGGACATAGGGGATACAAAACTCCCTCTAAAGAATCTCCCCAAATTCACTTCTTCTAATGCAACATCACTCCTCAAACATTCAATTACTGAATTGATTGCATCAAACTCCCAAATCTCAACTCAAATGATTCATCACATGCAACAAATTCTCATCATTACTATAGTTATTCTGTATATACATCCTATGCAGAATCAACATTTATAATGATCATATCTTTTAACTCTGATATCCAAAAATTTCATACTTTTTTTCATTGGAAAACTAAAAAGATAATATACAACTTCCAAGAAAACAACTTTGTCTAATTCAGTTTATATTAATGCAGTTTTTCCCCTGAATTCATAACACAATTCCTACCTTTTTGAAAAGTTGGAAAATGTAATGTAAAGACTTGGAAAGTCATGGCATAAACATCAACATATTTCATTAATATCAAAAGATAAGAGTTCTACAAAGATTTAATGGGCATTTCAAGTCACAATACATTGTAATCCAAAAATACAAAGTTTACATAAATGGGAATTGCTCAAAATGCGACTAAAGCCTTGTTTTACAAAACTAGCTTAAAAGACAAAAACATTGCAAAAGTGGAGTGATGCCTTGACTCTTGGTTACTCGATCTCATGCTCTTCACCTGAAGATAGGACAAAAATGGAGGGGTGAGCTTAACGCTTGTGGGTAACAGTTTATGATGGAAAAATAAGGAAAACCTTTGAAATGTTCATTTGTTGATACAACGTTCTAATTAAATTCATAAAACGTATTGTTCTCAAATTCATAACCAAAATCCACAAATTAAATATCATGTATGCATCAAACTTGTTAACATATTATAAACATATAAGCACATTAGAATGGTTTGGGTAGATCCATAAATATGACAAACTACACATTTCCACATAATAGTCTTGTGTAGTCATAAACTTGACGTACTATCGCAATTCCATATAGTGGTTTTGCGTAGACATAACATAAGGAAGTCCATAAAGGAACTCCATGCCACTAGCGGGCAGGCGGGAGAAGCCTTTAAATTGGTTAACATGCACATGACATACTTGAATGGATTACACCAAACCCGCATAACATGTAAGTCAATAATTGAAAACAGTTTTCCTAAAAGGCATATTTTGGAAACTTGTTTTTCATGAACATGAGATATTTTCCGAAAACAAGATTTCATAAAAATTTTATTTTAAAAAAAAAGTCATTTTCAAAGTCTTTTCATAAATCATCCACACAATTCATATATCAACATACATCAATTTCTTAATTCATTCAAGAAGCAATAAGTGCAACATTTATGATGCAATTTAAATCTTTAACTTCTTTGATTCAAAGAAAACATTAGTGGCTTATTTACTCTATTATAAACATGTACCCGCCTTGAATTTCTTACCTAAGAAATTGACTTAAGGATGTCTTTCCTCTTGCTCCTCTTGCCTCTCTTGATCCCCTTTTTAATTTCCTTCATAAACAAAATTTCCATTCAATAGGAATTCAAATTGGAAAGCACAAAGAAATATATGCATAAAATTGATCCTAGAATACTTAAACCCATGCATTTCTTCAACTTCATAAACCAAAACTCTTCCAAAACTCCAAAAGATTAAACATATACTTACCTTGAATCTTCAACAAACAATGAGTTTCTTAGCTCAAAAGAAAGCTTTTTACTTCCTCTACCTTTTTTCCCTTCTTGAACATCTTCAAAATCACTCTTTAAGACTAAGAAAAATTAAAACCTAACTTAGCTTTCTTTCTCTCCTTACTTTTCTCTCCAACGACACTCTCTCCCTTTTCTCTCTTCTATTTTCGTTTTTGGCTTCTTCAAATGCAAGACAAAGCCTCTTCTTCCCCTTTTTACCCTTAATGAGTCCAAAAAGCCCATTTTACCCTTCCTTATTTGGCTTATATCTTTTATCTTTAAGTGAACTACCAAAAATGCCTTTGAACATTCTTACTACCTTAATACTTCAATTTAATTAACCTATATCATAAAATCTTACCAACATCCACACAATAATTAACTCTATAAAATAAATCCATAAAGACCTTATAATAATTTAAATCATGCTTAATCAAAGAAAAAAATTCCAGGGCTAACACCCAGATACTATTTCTCATTTCTAAATATCCGTAAACCTTTATTTTCTCACATTCTAACAGATTGTCATCCTATTCATTGCTTCTAATAACTTAAACTCTTAACAAATGCTCATGTGTTTAACTCATATAAATGCAAGTCAGGCTAGGGATTAGTTGCTACTGCCTATTAGGACATGTCAACAATGCATGTAACTTGACACATTTCAAAAAATGCCCATATAAGATTCTAAATTTGGGCTCTGATAACAAAATGTAGCACCTTACTCTCGCATGACACATACCTGACATCCTGAGCGATGTCCAAGTATGTACTCCACAAGGGTAGCATGCTAAAATAGTCAGTCAACCAAACTCATTACAAAATTTTCTAAACAACACAATGCAGACATATGCAAAAAATCAATAAACAAATCAGGCCAACTTTATTCATAAAAATTTTCATTCATGAGTGTTATTACACTCATTGCTCAATCTCATTTACAAACATTTCCAATTCAAATTACACAATTTAATACAAAATAATGAAAATACATATGTAGACGCGAACTGATCCCAACTTCTATCTCTTACTTGAATGTAGTGACTAGGCTCTAATTTGTCTAACTGGAGATCTTCTCTAAGACTAAAAAATAATCTTGCAATTTCGGGGTGAGTTTTGTGAACTCAGTGAGTTCACCATCCTCAATGACTCACTTAATCACATAACACATCAATTCATATACCCATAAAATTCACATCACTTTATCAATTCAACATGTTTAGTAACATACATTTCATATTCACTTAATTCGTATCCCACATTCAGAAATCATTCAATCTATTTATTTCAACCATTTAATCATACATATCAAATGCATATGCAATGTTTATAAGACTCACTTTCACTTTGTTATTGTTGTGACCAAGTGCCTATAACTGTCCTATATCCATTGTGGATACCGAGCTCATTGATAACTGTCCCATATTCGTTTGCAATACTGGGTTCATTACATATAGTGAGCCTTTGGCTCTTAATCACATTCTAAGCTTTAAGCTCTTTTTCACTTTTTGAGCTTTAAGCTCTTTTCTGTGGCTACTCTAGTCATAATAGTCTTTATATTGTCATGCATTTAAGTAATGGAATGCATCAATCATATAACATCAATCAGTCACTTTATTTCACTTTAAACATGTCATCGGTCCTTAGTTCTGCATTCAACATTTAAGTTGAGAATCACTTATTTCATTCATATGCACATTCACATTTTTCTTCGAAACTTGGTACTGCATTCAACATTCAAGTTAAGTATTACTTATTTCATCAAATTCACATATAATGAGCACTTCCAATATGATATTTATACATCAAATGCCTTAGATTTTCAAAGTCTGGAATCAACACATTCACATTGCATATCAATCATATCAGTAGTAATTAAATGTGGAAATTTAAAACAAAACAAACAACAAAATGAGACCATCTAGGTTGACTCACAGTATGCTCCAGATTAGCATTAGCTTCCATAATCCAAAAATGTCTAGATGTGGATGTTCTATCCTGTATCATTGTTATGCAATACACATTTATACACATTATTAATTTCACAATCTTGTGAACTCTCAATCACATACATATGTATATGTACTGTGTATAACACATGCTCAGTGACTATTCCAGGTATATTTCCTTAATTCACATCTTATGATAATTCATACTTCAAAACTCATATATGTCTAATTTGAACTTTGGTTAACACCTCAATAAATTACAATACCATCAATCAACCAATTATTAATATTATTCCAACATTTTATGATTATTTAATAACCAAACTCTCATTCCTTCTTATAACATCTCCAAAATTTCAAACCTGAACATTAGGTAAACAACAATCTATTATTAATGAATTTGAATGATAATGAAATTTGGTAGAGAGGAAAAACAATGTGTAAGGACTTTGTGTTAAAAAATTTTAGTCAATCGGAGGTTCAAATAAGAAGTTATAGTCAAAAGAGTGAGGGTGTTCAAGTTGTCAAACAGCAGTACACCTTCACTATGCATGATCATGCAATTCCAATTAATCCTCCACTGTCTGTGAGATCGTTCAATACCTTAAAGACCCATTTTGTCATGATCGTGCTTATGCAATATCGTGCACTACCTTTTGTTCAAGCTTCCTTCTGGCTCTTCTTAAAATAGACCTTCGAACCAATTGTTCATAGTCATTTTGACAAAGAAAATGAAGGATTTAGGCAAAACATTTTTCTAAAAAAATTTTCCTTTATGTCTTAAGTTTTTAATGACACCAATTTCATGCAATATGGTTCAGTATTCTGCAATTTATACTTAAAATACTACAGAATGTTCCCAAACTATGACAGAATACAAAAATTCAACTTCAAGCCAAATTTTTAAGCTCTTAGAGATAGAATTCAAAATCGATTCCTTATTAAAAATATATACATATGTCTTTAGTTTAATTTAAACTTAAAATCATCCCTTTATTTATGTATAAATATCAAGATATGACTAAAATACAGATGCATGTTTAGTGAAAACACTACATCTGTACATTTTCTAGCACTCTTCATCATCTTTTTCATCTTAGTTCATCTCTTTTGCTTAGTCTATCTCTTCTAGCTTATTTCCTCAATATTTCCTCTTCATTACTACTTCCATTTTAGTTCAATTTAAATCACAAACAAGTCATACTCTATATTTGATCATAATATCAAAAACAGAACATACACATATATATACATTCATCATCAACTTTTTGCACCCAGTACTTAACTTCTAGTCAAAATTTCAAACTCTCAAAGATAGAATTTGAATTTGATGTCTTCAGGAAAAATGTAGCCTTATGTCTCTAATTTAATCCAAATCAAACATCATCTAATTTGTATATCTAAAGAACAAGTTATGGATAAATTACAAATGCATAATCGGTGCAAAATGTACAGCTAACATTTTTCCTTAACACTTAAACACCATTACCATTTTATCTCTAAACTTCGTCCTAGTTCTTCCTTTTTCAAGACACTACACTTGCATTTTCTCTAACTTCAATTTTTAATCCAATCCATGTATAAAACAACCAATGATCCACGTTTTTATCCATCAAAAACAAGACATAACAATATCCATTCACAACTGAATTTTTCTACACTTCTTTCTACCTCATTTTAGGGTTCATTCTAACTCTAAATAAATTTTACATCAATTTATGAATTATTAATCATCATACATATACACAAGCAAGACATTTTCACATACATTTCATCACTCACATTCTAGCATACATAAAACACCATTTTATGCCAATTTAACCTCTTACTATCATTATACAAGCTTCTATTTAGACACCATGAAGAATAGAGTTTAACTTACTTGATTAAACTCCAAGCTTCTTCAATCACCATGAAACCCTAGCTTTCCATGGCTTCATACGATCATCATCATTCCAAAGGTAGTAGGGTTATATGAAGAAGATATCAAAAATGATAGTAACAAATGGAGGTGAGAGAAACCTTCAACATTGATGGGGTGAGAGTGAATGTCATGGATGAGAACAATGGAAAAGTTAAAGAAGGTTAGAGCATTTCGTGAGAGTAAATATGAAAGACATAAGAGATGGCCATTCAAAATGATAAAGTGTCCTAAGTGGTGAGTGGCAAGTGTTGTGTCACTTGTCACTGCTGTTGGAGTTATGTAAATATAGTGCCCTGGAAAGCAAGTGTATTTATATGTAACTTTATCTTCTTCAGTTACAGTTT